>RJWM01000776.1:0-187971 GCA_004363535.1 Dasyprocta punctata | reverse complement strand
AAAAAAAAAAAAAAAAAAAAAAAAAAAAAAAAGAACTAGCCCTATGGTTAAGCTCTTGCTCCAGAATCTCCTGGGGGATGAGGCTGAATCTGGCTCCAGTTTGGACACCACCTCTCCTTGGAGTTGTTCCCTGCCTCATCCATTTTCCTTCAGTTGCTCAGTAAATCACATGCACCTCAATCCTTATGTCTGCTGGCAACAACAGGAAAGCAAGCAGCAGGAAACAAGCAAAGGGACAGTGTCAGGAAAGGCAATATGTGAGAGCCCAGGCAGAAGTCCCATTAGTGGTCACTCAGGTAGTAAGAGGAGGAGCTGAGATATGAATACACACAGTGTGGAGTCAGTTTATAACTATAACCACTATACAGCCTTGCCTCTTTAGAAAGTTAAATGCTTTGCCCTAAATAAGGAACTATAGGCCCAACTCTTACACAATACTCATCTGTACCAGGTGTTAGGCAGATCAATAGAAACTACAGGCACAAGCCGATTACACTGCAGTGTAGACACAAGGAGGACAGGCAGTAGGAGATAAAAGCCATGTTTCAGTAACTCAGTGACATTTTTCTGTAAAAGTTTGGGCTGTGTTCACCCCATAGATGCCCACCCAGTGTAGCCATTCCCAACTGCTACTTGGAAGCCACTGAGGTCACTTGAACTATTTAGGTGATCCATAAAGCCAAAATACTTTCACAGATGTGGTAGGCTGAACAGTAGCCCCAAATCATGTTACCTTTCATGGAAAATAGGTCTTTGCAGATATGATTAACTTACAGATCTCAAGAACGGGAAGTCACACTGGATTATGATACACTTGCAAGAGTCCTTAGGACAGGGAGGCATTATTACAGTAAAGGAGAAGGCAGTGTGATTATAGAAACAGATAGGAAAATGAATTTTGATAGTGGAAGAGGGCAAAAGCCCAAGAATACCAGCAGTCACTCAAAGATGGAAAATGCCAGGAAACAGAATCTCCTCTCAGATTTCCCACAAAGTAGCAACTCTGCTAACACTTTTCGTCCCATAAGACTCACTTCAGACTTCTAATCTCCAGAACTGTAAGAGAACAAATTTAAATCAGTTTAAGCCACTAAGTCTGTAGTAATTCATTACAGCAGCTATGGGAAACTTATAGAACAATAATACCAAGACATTGTGTGCCTTTTCACACTCGTTCCCTCACAAGCGTATGGGGAATTTTTCCAGTGATTACATGATATGATATTATGTCAAACAAAGTAGAAGTAGGTGAAAGAAGAAAGCTGTCCTCCACTGAGACAGACATTGCGGAGAGTTGCGCTCTTTTTCACGAAACTTTTTGTTTTGAAAAATTTACCTATTTTTTGTAAAAACATAATGGATCTATTTTTGGCATTTTTAATAATTACATATCTTTAATTTTTCTCAGTTTTAAGTTCTGATTCAGTCTAATTAATATCTATAGTCTAGAGAAATCTATAACCTCTGGGGTCCTCAATAATTTCTAAGACTGGCATGAGAACAGATTTCCTGAAGCTGAAGGGACAAGAAAATTGAAAAGGAGCTTCAATGCCTGGGTGGTGTGCCCCTGTGACCAGGTGATAAAGGGCATGGAAAATCAAGACAATAAAAGAAATGACAAGTTTGAGTTCAGTCACTCCAGGAATTCTGATTACCTAACCAGACAGAAGGGGAAATTCTGTTATTTTTATCAACAGTTTTCTGTTTCACTTTCCATTTCCTTTGTTCCACAAACTTCCGCTCAATTTCTGAGCCAACAATGCAGTGAAGATAAATAGGATGTGAGACAGAAAGGAAACAGAAAGCAAAGTGGTGTGATAAAAAATGAGAGGAAAATATAAACAGAGTTCTCATTTACTTAAAAAAATGAATTGAAAACTCCAAACACTTACCCCCACTCATAAAACTGCAGAAGAATATGGATGGCTTCATCATACTTCCTGATGGCCAAAGAGAAGTTGCCACTCCTAAGAGCCTGGTTGCCAGATTCTTTTAACAGCTCTACATAAACTGCCAGGTCCATCCTGGAGGAGACGAGGAGAGGCTTGCTGCCAGGCCCAAGAGGGGCACATTTGCTTCACATCTGCATTGCTCAGAGTCTGGAGAGGGAGTTTGTTCATTCTGGCCCCACCCACCTTCAGAGAGCACACCCTGGCAACACCTCTTATCAACAGAAGACTGGACAGAGTGTCTGAGAAGACCTTCTTTCCTAGTTCTCTTCTGACCTCAGAGTTGGCTAGAACTTGCCATTAATTCAGTGCTAATGATGTTTCTATGCATGGTACAACATAAATCCTGAAAGTAGCAAGCACTATTGCTATAACTGGTATTGTAACTACTCTCATTTGTCCATCATCACAGCCCATAAGTAGGCACTATCCTCACCGTACAAATAAGGAAACTGAGGCTCAGAGAGACTCACGTCATGTGCCTAAGCAACTGCTAATAGCATTTCCCAATCTGATCAAGTTTCTGTCCTTGACCACTGTACCACAATGATGCAAGCAAGTCTGAGCGGATGGTTCTTCTCCCCTTTTGAAGCAGTGGAATAAGATGAGGAGGTATAGTTCTGAAGGCTTCACACACAAGTGGCTAGGACATGGGGCCACAAGTTCTCCTGTCCTAATCCTTTTGAAAACACTATAAAACAAGCCTTGGAGTATTTATCCCTGAGGATACCACTGCCTGGTTACTTATCTGCATCCCCAAAGGGCACTTGCCTTTTCATGTCATAATTCCTATTTTGTTCATTTTTGTAGCTTGATGGCTTAGCACACACAGGTACTTAAATATCTGTGATGCAATAATCTGAATGCCAGCCCAGAGGGGATACACATCACTGATTTTCTTAGGCGTGGCCTGGGAGACAGATGGTCTTGGCAGAGATGACCACATGAGAGGACTCAGTAAGTGAATGAAGGCCAAAGAGGAGAGAACTCCAAAGAGATTCACAAAGCAGTTTTCCAAGAGACAGAGAAAAGGTAGGTATCAAAAAGGATGTCTCTAAGGATTGTCCCCTCCTAGGATGACAGTGGAGAAGCAGAGAGTGAGGAGAGTCTGAAATATAAAAACAAGCCAGGTGTGGTGGCACATGCCTGTAGTGCCAGCACTCTGGGAGTTTGAGGCAGAAGGATCACATGTCCAAGCTCAGCCTAATGGGCAACTTAGCAAAATCCTATCTCAAAATACAAAGTAAAAAAGGGCTAAGGGTGTAGCTCAATGAGAAGGCCCTGGGTGCAATTCCAAGGCACACACAAAAAAAAGTATGAGGACAATTCAGGTGTTCACATACGGCTGGTATCTATGGGGTCATAAAAAGCTATTGGGTATCTTATTGACCAATTCATTTCTTAGGTAGATAATAATTATTATTTTTATCATTTCAAATATTGGCAGGAAATTAAGAAAAGGAGCAGAATCAAGCAATTATATATAGTAGCTATTTTAAATACATATGAGCTGACTGGGAAGGGGATTTCTGAACTGCGTCTCCTAGGCAAAGGTTTACCAGAATGAGGTAACCTTTTTTTCGTACTCACGACCTTGCGCTTACCAGGCAAGTGCTTGAGCTACTGAGCTACATCCCCAGCCCTGAGGTATGTAACTCTTACTAACCAAGTTAAAATACAGAATTCTACCTACCCTTTCATTCAATAATCTCTAAATTATCTGACTTACATTTATGCAGAGATGATGGAAGAGAAAAATGTAAAGCATTGACTTACAAGGGCATAAAGAAATGTTTCTTTCAAATACTGTCAGCCATCTATCCAATAAATACTTCCTAAACTGACCATGATCAGGCAACTACAGCAAGAAAATACAACAACTGACAAAGGGTTGATACTTCTTCACAAGTAAATGCCTTTTCCCCTGCACAAAAAACCAATTTCCTGAACCAAATTTAAGCATCTTAAACAGACAATTGACAAAGAAATAAGAAGTAATTGCTAAATATATGGAAAGTGGATAAATAGGGTCACTCTTACCAGTGAACAAAGAAAGGAAAAATTAAACAAGGTATCACTGGAAAATAATTAAAAGAATGACCCCAAAGCCTGGAGCACTACTTACAAGGGAAACACACTACATCATGGATAAATTTGGCCTCATAAATGTTTACCAATGAAAAACTAGAAATAACCCTAAATTTCCCATAGTACACAATAGATTAAATCAGTTATAGAATAACCATATAGTAGAATACTATTTAGTTATTTTTAAAATCATGGTAAAGAACATTTAATGATAGAATTAGTTAGTAAATAAAAAAAGAGGCCACACAAAAAGGCAAATAATGCCAAATTAAATTTTAAATATATATAATATATAAAAAATACACCAAACTGTTAACATCCACACTATGAGAATTAAACAGGATTTCAATTTTTCTCTATGTTTTTCTGAATTCCCAATTGTTCCACAACATACTTCCTTAAGAAACAGACTATGTTATTAAAATGAGATTCTTTAAGGATTTAATTCAGACATTAAATGTTTTAATGAAGAATTCAATCATTAAATGTTTCTACAAAGGTTTCTATTTACAAATACAATAAAAACTATTAACTTTAGAATTTTTTTCATACTACAAAAACCAACAATGAGTTGTAAATGTTATGTGAGCAAACACTGAATGTGTTTAGCCACCTATGTTTCTGCTTTTCCTGATACAATCAGGTCAAAGGAGAAGGGAAGAATGCCCACTCTTTGGAAGGCTTTTTTCTTCCTAACAAAATTCCTTGAGAATTACGTTCTCATAAGGAAGAATGCTTTATGTCTCCAAAATAGAACACAGCTCAATTGTTGTATCTTTTTTAAAAATAACTGGCAGCCTATTTATAAGATGAAATTATTAAATGCAAGAGGTAATAATTTACCATAATGCCAACAGAATTGATAGCTAATACATACTGAGAACCTATTATGTGCTTTACATTGTTGTGTCTTTCAGTCTTAGAAGAAACCCCATGAGATAGGCACAATTGTGTCCCCATTTTACAGAGCAAAACCAAGAGAAGTGAAGCTGCTTGCAACTATCACATGGAAAGTTGTTCTGGAATTGAAATGTAGGTGGCTTGAACTGAAGAACTAAACTACACTCTAAAGGGCCAGAACAGAGGCCTAAAAGGTCAGCATTCAGTAATATTACTATGATATGTGATTGACTGGTACCACACACTCCCCTATACTTTCAATTTTATTAATGATGCAAAAGCCACAGCATATGTAAGGACACTTTCACAGCTGCAGTGTTGACTTTCAGTCAGTTTCATTACATCCCTTAGGGAGTTCAAAGTCCAGTTGTTGCAAGGTGTCACAGCCTGTCTACCTATAATGAGGAAGCAAAAACAAGAAAAATGCAAATGTACTCAATAGATATTAAAACAAGCAAGAATGAAACATGGAAGACCCAGGTACTTGTGGTTTTTATTACCTGCTGCATACAAACATATCAACTTTTATAAATGACTTACAGCAACAAAGCAAAGCCTGAAAATAGTAGAATTTCCAGGGGAGCTGAAATAGGCAGAGAAAGGCTTTACATTCAGCCTTTAGCACATGGATGAATGAGACAAATGGCTATCTGGACTAAAGGAGTGAACTATAAGGATATACTGAGGTTAGGTAGGAGTTTGTGAAAGATAAAGTTTACTTCAGAGCTTGTTTATTCAGGTTCACTGAAGCTCTAATTATCAGTCTCTGGAGATTGTGAACTCTTGACAATGAAAGGGTTAAATTTGTGCCATCTCAAATATGCCAGATTGGAATATTGGCTATTTTAAGATAAAATCACTTGAGAAACTGTAACTGTTGGAACTGCCATTGGCCCTGTCTTTACCTACATGCAGCAAGACAGGGGGATTCTTTCAGGAGGGGTTTCAACAGCAAGCAGAAATACCAAAACAACACCCAGGATTTGGAGGCAGATTTATTTACGTTGATGGGCACTGATCAGGATCACTCCCAAAATATCAGGCCCCAGTCTCCGGTGGTCTAGGGCTTACCCTGGATAAGCAAGCAGAAAGTACAGAAGCAGAATGGCTTGTCAGTGAGGACTGGTTTACACAATGTGCATCATAATGACCAGCTATGCATCACAGTGACCAGTCCTTTCTAAGAGACCAGAAGTAACCAGAACTGGAACAATTACCTGGACAACTAATAAACAGAAGTATACTGGCTGGGGAGGAGGTGCATTTTCTGTTCTATTTCTCCCCTCTTTTAGTTTCCCTGGCAAATCTTTGCTGGGCATATTACATGTGATCTTTCGAGACAAGGCTCAAATAGAAGCAGTAACATTAGGGTTGTCAGTGATCCTAAGATGGGTCTTAGTCAAGCTTCCCAAGGTTGTCTTATTACAGATTTTTTCCCTAAGTTGTTTTTTGGGAGAGACATAATTTAGGCCTGTCCGTTCTATAACAATACTCTGGAAAGGTAGTGAGGGAGTTAATCTGATCTAGGAGAGTATCCAATGTACTTTGGACACTCATCAAATCTGGGTCAAGTGTTTGATTGTTCTATTCTCTTGGGGCAAAGATCCATAGAGTTTAAGGCAGAAACTACAGCTAAACCAGGCATAGTAGTGAATGTCTGTAATCCCAGCACTTGGGAGGCTGATGTAGGAGGATTGCCACAAGTTTGAGGCCAGCCTGGGCTACATAGTGAGTTCAAGTCCAGCCTGAACTGCATAGCAAAACTCTGTCTCAAAAGCCAAAAAGAAAAAAAAGAAAGAAAGAAAGAAAGAAAGAAAGAAAAAGAGAAAAGAGAAGAAAAGAAAAAAGAAAAGAAAAGAAAAGAAAGCTTGCAGAGGTGGTTAACAGGCACCTGGGTTATATGTGTGTGAGTTACAAGCTGTTTTTTAACTTTTCTGGAGCTTTGTGGCCAGTATGCTGTATGCAGTTAATGCAGTTCCATTGTCTTTGCCAATGATCAAGGGTAGGCCATATCTAGGAATGATTTTTTACAGCAGGACCCTACAGACTTCTGTTGCCCTCTCAGCACGGAGAGGAACTACCACCAGCCAGCCTGAGTAGATGCATATAAGCACCAACAGATATCTGTGGGTGGAGCTCGGGGCTGAAGCCTGAGTTGGCTGCACAGGGCTATGGGTGCCAGCACTGAGGCTTGAGCTTGCAGAATAAATGGTGGGGGCAAGGCCTGGCTCTGATCTTTTGGGAATACCGGGTAAAGTTTTGCAGTCAATTGGATTCCCAGAGGGGGCTTAGGCCTCTAGACTGGATTATTTTGTATTGTTCATGGCAGGTTTTCAAACAACAGTTTGTCACACAGATATCCCTACAGGAGAGTTTTGTCCAAAACAGTTTTGTCCAACGTGACCATAGCATATCTAGCCTGTTGGACCTCATTTCTAACAGAGATACTTCCATCCATAAACAGGGTGTCCTCAGCATCTGTCAGAGGGTCCACTTTTTAGAACAGCTCATCCCAGTACAGCATGTGACACCTAGACACTTAGGTCTTGGTCTAAGGTGAAACAGCCCTTAGCAACCAAATCCAAGTATTTGCAGAGGTGGACCACTGGGTGCTCCCAGGGGCTGATGGCCTGAGTAAGTATTATTGTTTTTGTGAACTGGAGAATCCAACTGCTCTAAGAAATTTACAGAGTTTCTTTCTTGTAACCAGTTTCTGCCAGATACTGTAACAGAGCTAAGGTGCCTTTTTGGCAGGCTGCTTGAAAGTATCATCAGTAAGAAGTGTGTTTTAAAGAGGGAACAAGTTTTTGAACCTCTGAGAGGTTCAGTCCAGGTCAGTTGTGAAGAGGGGCTGCCTGACTGGAGACAAAGGCAAAAGAAGGCATGTTTTAGGTCCAGACAGGTGTACCAGCAGGCTATGAGTGGCAGAAGACTGAGGCAAAGTATATGGAGGGCAACTGTGGCAACTTTGACAGCTTGGAGATCTTGAACTGGCTTTACAGGCAGGAGAGGTGTACTGTTCAATGCAGGTGGGGGTTGCCTTGGGACAAAGCTTGATCACCAAAGGGGCATGATTGATAGCAAGCCCTGGGGGATGAGTCCTTTGTCCATACTTCTGGAAACAAGTCTCTCAAAACTTCAGGGTTGTGATTATCAGGCACTTCAGGGTGATATAGGTGCTATTCTTCCTCCCAGGGTACAGTCAGAGTCAATATGAGGCCCAGGACAGTAGATCTGAGTGTAAAGGAGACTGGCAATGTCCCAGGAGAGGTCTGGCATGTACAGAAATTTATGCTTGATAAAGTGTCCATCAATCTCACAGGATCTGTTTTGGCAGAATTTCTTTTCAGTGGGGGTTCCAATAGGTAATTTTAACTTTAGACATGTTTATTGGTTTTTTGTCTCCCTTTTCAAGGTCAACCAGGAGAGCAGTGCAGTCCCAGTTGGGAGGTGCTTGGGGGGGCCTCTGTGGCTGAATGCAGGTAATGGCTAGCTAGAACCAGTTCAACTGGCTAGAAGTAGACAAGTCAGGAGTGGGGACTGAGCTTTAGGTGGTGGCAGCAGCTGTGGCAGCCAATGAGGGTGCTGAGGTGGAATTCTCAGGAAGAATGGCCCTCTTTCTCCTTTTCTTTGAGATATAGGGAGTGATTTAGTTTCATTTTTAACTTCATAAAAACCCATTTTCCTGCAGTCAGGGATGGTGGGTTTTAACTAATTAGTTCCCATTCTGTCTCCCATTGATGTATGTTGTGTACACTTGAATAATGGCACAACAGACAAAGGGTAGGTGCCCCTCAGAGAGAGATCATTCAGATGCCCACCTAGCCATGCCCCTCGTAGGGACTTAGGTACGACTTAGCTAAGAGGGGTGCAAGGTCTCTGTTATGTCATATGTCAGTCTCCACAGAACCACAGGTAAGGGCCCCATCAGCCACCACAACCAGTGCTTTCCAGTCTTGGTGCAGACAGAACAGCCTATTGCTTACACTGTCTATTCCACTCACTCATACATTCATTCAGCAGGCAGAGGTTAAACAATCCAACCCCCTTTCCTTGAGGGTAGTCTTAACTAACAAGAGGTTATCAAGTTCTTCTGTTCAAACTGAGCAAGACTGACAGATTGACTTAGGTGTCCCCAGGGGTCTTACCAGAATGGCAAGCAGACAGACAGACAGACAAACAGATTGCATCCTCCTCCCTTTGGGGTTTGATGTGAGCCACTTGAGCAGGGAGCCAGGAATCCTCCTCCAGACCTCCAAGGGGACTCAAGAAATCTTGAGGGCATCCTTCCCAGGGACCTGGAGAGGTCCTTATTCCATCCATGAGGGCCACAACTGGTGACCAAAGAGGTCAGCATGGTCAGTCAGCACCAACCAATGCATTGGATACAATGGCAAGCAGAAACACCAAAATAACACCCAGGATTTGGAGGCAGATTTATTTCTATCAATGGGCATGATCGGGATTACTCCCTAAATATCAGGCCCTGATCTCTGGTGGTCTAGGGTTTATACTGGATAAGAAAGCAGGAAGTGCAGAGGAAGAACGGCTTATCACTGGGGATTGGTTTATCCAATGTACATCATAGGGATAAGCTATGCATCACAGTGACCAGTCTTTTCTAACAGACAGAAGCAAATGGAACTGGAGCAGGAACTATTTGGGCAACTAAGAAACTGAAGTATACTGGCTGGAGGGGGGCATTTTCTGTTACAGGGTGGCCTTCACATCCCAATGCTGGAAAATAGCCTTGATCACCAGAGACCAGTATCTGGGGCTGCAGTAAACTTGAATAAAGAAACTCTGAAATAATTGTTTTCTTCCACTAGATTCTACATCCCTCCCCTCGGTATGGATCTATTGATCTAGGAATCTCTTAACATTCCTAGAATTCATTTCCTTACTCCAGGTAGACATTTGTCATATCATTCCTTCATGGATGTATTTTTCTTTGTCTTTAAAAAAAAGGTATCAAGTTTTAGACTTTTCTTTCTTGGAAAAGGGCCCATGCACATGTAAAATTAATAAAACTGTTCTGCTCTTCTCTTGTTAATCAGCTCTTACATTAATTAGGTTTCATGATTCAGCCAAAAAACCCATACAATAACTCTCTTCTTCAGAATTTACCAATGGCATGGGTTCTCCTTCATTGGCTGGCACAGTGCTCACTACAGAGATACTGAAGCTGAGATTATGGACCTCTGACAAGATGCTGGCAGCAGGTAGTATATCTTAAACAGCCTCCTGAATCTCTGTTGTGGGAACCTTGGAGGCCATAGTGGTAGGACTTTTCTTGTCTCTTTTCCTCTCTAAAAAAAAATGTAGATTGGCAGAAAACACTTCACAAACATGTTCTAGAAGGCAAGAGCAATTTTGGGTGTTTTGTGGTTACTGTAGAATCCTATTTGCTCTTTTTCCTTCATTTTGTCTTCCTGAGTCCTTTGTGAAAAGGAATGAGCCCATAGTAACAAACAAGACATAATTCTCTACTATATAAACCTATTGTTCAAGGAAGGTGGTGTTTTCCTGCTGACTGGTGGATTTGTGTTTCCCACCAGACAATGTCTATTTAAGTAAAACTTCACTGGGGGTCCCTGAAACTAAAACCTGCATGAGGTTCCCGTCATCTTGTCTTATGTTCTAAGAGTTTGGTTTTGTATCCCAGGAGGGCACCCTCTCTAGTCTCTACCATCTCAGGGACACAAATGTGGGCTTGTGCCTTGGCAGCCAGCCAAAAGTCTGAGAACTCAAGATTTGTAAGATATTAAACAGAACTCTATACTGGACTGTGCCAAGCACTCAGGGATGTTTGTGTTAATAAGAGCCTCCAGTCTCCTCTGCTACCCTGGTTGGTGCTGGGAAACTCCCAGGCTAGTATTGCCTGCCTGGTGTCACAGATTAGCAAGTCTGTGGCTACAGGCATCTCATATTTTCACGGGTGCCTGAAAACAGTACGCACATAATCCCTAATTACCTAACTACCTGTGGTAGCAAAGGTCTTTGGCTTTCCGGTCTGTCCTAGTTTGTCTCTGACAACAAACTTTGGATCACATGTGCCAGAACTTCTGCAGGGACTTCCAGAATGTCCCTGGCTTCTCTGATCCAGCTACCACTGATACTTCAGTTCCTATAATTCAACTGGGCTCTGCTCAGTTTTATCTTTTATTCTGATTCACCTTGACTCCCAATGTCTGTCTGCAAGTTACTGTACCTGTCCTGTCCTATAGCAAAAACTTTAAAAGCTCTCAATGAAATTCTGGTCAGTATGATAGCACAGACATGCACAGTCCTTTACATTTAGAAAACAAAAAACATTTAAGATTTTCTCAGCCAAGTTTTGCCATGTCTTTGAAATAAGTTTTAAAACCCACTAGAATTCCTTTCTCAGTATATCCTCATTTGCTCAGGAACTTTTTTTTAATTATTTGTATGATTCTTGAATTTGGGGTCCCCCTTATAGTTTTCTTCTCCCATAAACAGCTCCTGGTTTCTTGTTTTATCCTACCTACCTTTTATCCTACCTACCAGTCTTTCTGTCTAAAGGGAACAGAAGTGTTATCTGACCTTGTGTAGAGGCCAATGAAAAGATTGGAACTCCAAAATATGGCTAAATAGAAATGTGGCTTACAAGCCCATTTTTAGCTACTAAATCTTTCTTTAGGTTAGCATTGATAGTGGCTTGATTTTGATAGGGCTGCATTTTTGCTCCCTTGGTAGAGATCCTGATCCTTATTTGTTTTGGTCCCATGTATGAATATTTATTATACTTTGAATCATCTGATTTAAAACTCTGATTTATATTTAAAACATCACAGCAACTTTTTTTTTTTTTTTTTTTTTTGTGGCACCAGGGATTGAACTCACAACCTCGCACCTGCCAGGGTAGGCGCTTAAGCCACTGAGCCAAACTCCTGGCCCTGATTTTTTGAGGAAGGGTTGCACTATGTAGCTCAGGTCGGCCTTGCGCTCGCGTTGTAGCCCAAGCCAGTCTCGAACTCACAACGCTCCTCCTACCTCAGCCTCCCGAGTGCTGGGATTAAAGGCGTGCGCCACCACGCCTGGCTCATCACAGCAACTTTTAATTTTACTTTTTCTCTGAAGGTGAAATGGAACTGCATACTCAAAAAAAGAAATAAATAAAACAATTTTTTAAGACATTTCAGTAACAAACCCCTCTAAATCCTGAACAGAATTATTTTTTATTTCCATATCAGGGAAATTTATTTCTCTGATAAAACAAATTAAAGATAACACAGTTGGATAGACACATTGCACCATTAAATCATTCAGGCTACAACACAATTCTTATGGGAATTAAAAGCAACTGTTTTGCCCTGCAAACTGAGTCCAAAATATACCTTTAAAACTAGCCCACCTGGAATCCCAAGATGAGGCAGGAGGGTCACTGATGAGTTCTAGGATAGTCTGGGCTACATGGTGAGTTCAAGGTCAGCCTGGATTATACAGGGAGACCCTGTCTCAAATCCTTTTAGGCCAGGCCTGTGATTCCAGCACTTGGGAGGCTGAGGCAGGAGGATCTCTGCCTGGGCTACATAGTGAGTTGAAGAACTACATAGCTATTTGCAAAACCAAAAAAAAAAAACCCACTAGTAGAGTGAAAAGACAATCCACAGAGTAGAAAAAAATTTTGCCAGCTATTCTTCAAGCAAAGGATTACTACCTAGAACATATAAAGAATGCAAAATATTAGAACCCCCCCCAAATTTAAAGATCCAATCCAAAAATGGGCATCTGAGGTGAACACACACTTCTCTGATGAAGTACTAACAGCAAATAAATATATGAAAAAATATTCAACATCACTGGTTATTTGAGAGGTGCAAATTAAAGTAACACTGAGATTCCTCCTCACCCCAGAAGAATGGTTGTTATCAGGAAATCAACCAATAACAAATGCTGCTGAGGCTATAGGGAAAAAGGAACCCTTCTCCACTGCTGGTGGGAATGTAGACTGGTACAACCACTCTGGAAATCAGTGTGGAGATTTCTCAAAAAACTAGAACTAGAAGTTCCATTTGACCCAACTATTCCTCTTCTTGGTATCTTTCCAAAAGCATCATACCATAGCAATATATACAAACTCATGTTTACAGTAGCAGAGTTTGTATCAGCCAAGTCTTGAAAACACCCAAATGACCATCAACTGGTGAATGGATAAAGAAGATGCAATTTTTTTTACAATGGAGTACTATTCAGTCATGAAGAAGGATAAGTTTGAGACATTTCTAGGTAAATGGATGAAACCTTGAGACCATACTCTTATATGAAATAAATCGGACATAGATGTGTAAATACCACATCCTCTGGTGTGAGAAACCGAAAGTATAAATAAGGACCCAAGTGTACAACAGACATTGCAAAATAGGAACAAATTGTTCAAATGGGGAGGGAAACAAGGGAGGAGGGAGAAAGAAAGGAAAGAAGGGAAAAGTAAAAAAAATGAGAAAAGGAAGGAAAACACAGGAACAAAGCTTATGCAAATAGGGAAGGGAGGAGGGGTTGAGGGAGGAGAGGAGAATGGGAAAAAAAGAAACATTATATCATGTACAGGCACAAATTCTCTATGATGAATGGGATCACTATGTATATCTAAAATGTACCAATAAAATCTGATTTTAAAAAAGAACTATAAAGTGAGACTCTATTTCCAAAAAGAAATAAAGAAGACTATATAAAAATTAGTTCACCAATTTATCTCAGAATGCTTGTGGATACTATAAAAAAAAAGTCAGGGCAATAGAAATGATACTTTCCTACTTTAAAAAAAGGAAAAATTTAGTGATAACCCTACACGTTTAATAGGCAAGCATATCTCCCAAAACTCCTTTTTGTCCAAATTTACAGTATTTCTCTGTATTTTTAAGATGTAAATTCATTTCCAATCTTACTTCAAAACTCTTTCTTCTAAATTTAGGGAGCCTAAAAATATTTGTTGCCCATCTCTGAAGAAACCTGATAATGAGATACTTAAAAAACGAATTTTTAAGAGTTCTATGGTCAACTCAGTTTAATTTAAAATTGATATTCAGCCTATATGCTCATCAACAGATTATTAAAGGATAAAATTTCATTCATATACAATGATGTATTATTCTGCCACAAAGAAGGATAAACTTGAGGTATTTGTAGGTAAATGAATGCACATTAAGACTACAGTGTTCAGTGAAATAAATCAGACACACAAGCTTAAATATCTCATATTTTCACTTATCTAAGAAACCCAAAGTATAAATAAAGAACAAAATAAAAGACAGTTAATAGAAAGTAAATAGATCTTTTTCAAATGGGAAAGGGAACAAGAGATGGAGGAAGGAGTGAGGGAGGAAGGAAAAAGGGATATTTTTCAAGAGTTGAAGAAAAACTAGAAATAGAGCTTTTCCAAATGAGAAAGGAAACAGGAGTTGGAGGAAGCAGAGAGGGATAGTAGGGAAAGGGGACAAAAAAAGAAGTGTTATGTACATAAACAAAGTCCCCATTATAAATGTAATAATTATGCACTAAAAACACGTGCTAATAAAAAACTTTAAAAGGATAAGTAAGCTATCTGGCCTCAGGGGAAAAAAAATTTAAAGAATTCAAAAAAAAATTAGACCTCCCAAAATAAGAGACTCAGGCAAAAAAAAAAAAAGGGCAACTGCAACGAACAGCCACTTCTCAATAAGAAGCAGCCAATAAATACATGAAAAAAGTGTTCGATACTGCCAGTCACTAGAGAGATGTAAATTAAAATGACACTGAGATTCTATTCATTACAGAAAGAATAACAAATGCTGGCAAAGCTACAGAGAAAAAGGAACACTTCTTCATTGTTGGTGGGAAAGTAACTAGTAAAACCATTATGGAAATCAGTATGGAGATTCCTCAAAAAATTAAAACTAGAAATTCCGTTCAACCCACTTATTCCTCTTGTAGGTTTAACTCTGAAATGGTTAAAGACATCATATTAAAGCGACATACACAGACCCATGTTTATAGCAACACAATTCACAATAGCTAAATCATGAACATGGCCTATATAACCCTCAAAAGATAAATTGATAGAGAAAAGGTGGTACCCAGTGGAGGTACTATGCCATAAAGAGTGATAAATTTGAGTCATTTGTAGAAAAATGGATGCACCTTGAGAACATATGGTAACTGAAATAAATCAAGACACATATGCATATTTTATGGTGCTTCTTACATGAGAAACCCAAAATATAAATAAAGAGCAAAATAAAAGATAGGCAATAAGAAGTAACAAAATAGATCTTGAGCATATGGGAAGGGATCCAAGAGACAGGGGTGTTTTGAGTTTTTTAAAAAAATAGAATTGTGATGTGTTGTGTACTTGAATCAAGTCCCTGCAAGAAATGTAATCATTACGTACTACAAACATACACAAAATATATTCTGTGCTAAGGTCCTGGTTCTACTGAGAAGAAAGCAATTAAAACTCATGCCCTAGCAGGAATCATCTTCAGATAGTTTTCAGTACTCAAAGTATAATTTCCATGACCATAAAAATAACCACATTATACAATAAATGTACTTGGGATCACAGTGGAATTGTCAGACAACATACATCAACAATTACCAGGAAACAATGGGGTACTACTCTGCCATAAAGAAGGATAAATTTGAGTCATCTGTAGAAAAATGAATGCACCTCAAGACCATAATCTTAAGTGAAATAAATCAGACATACAAGTTTAAATATCACATTGTTTCCCTTATGTGAGAAACCCAAAGGGCAAACAAGGATCATAATGGGACGATAGATATTGGGAAGCAAGAACATGTTCAAATGGGAAGGGGAGCAAGCAAGAGAGGAGGGAAAAGGGAAAGAAGGGAAAAGGAATAAAAAAAGAGAACAGAAGGAAAAGAGTGGAAATTAAGCTTTTGTAAATAGGGAGGGAAAGAAGCATTGAAGGAGGGGAGGGAAATGGAAAAAAAGAAATTTACAGGTATAAATTTCCTATGATGAGTGTAATTGTTGGATATGACAAATATGTACAAATAAAAAATATGAAGTTAAAGAAAATAAAAGATAGATAATGCTATGGTTAAAAATAAAACAATTATCATGCAATAGCAATGAAAAGACACACAGTAGGGATCTGTCATATTCCATTATTTTAAACAGGCTCAATTTTTAAAACATTTTTACAGAGTTAAGACAATAATATGTACAATACACACTAATTCGAAGTGTTTGGTTCATTTAATTTTTATATGACTCCCACTAAGATCCATATTTGAACTTTTCCAGGCCCCTAGAAGGTTCATTCTTGCCTACTTCTAGTCTAAACCGAGCTCGACCACTACTCTGTCCTAAAACACAGATGTGTCTTATGCAGTGAGTTCTGTCTTTGGTAAGTTTCTTTCCTTAACCATAATCTGTGAAACTCACCTATGCTGTTGCAAGTATCAGTAGTTCCTTTCTCTTATTACGGCATGTGTTGGACTATATGAATACACCACAATTTGTCCATTCTGTCGATGAGTCCTTTGAATTTGTTTGAGATAATTATGAATGAAATTGTTATAAACACTTTTGCTTATGTTCTTCAATTAATAATATTTACATTTCTTTTGGGTACATTCCCAGGAGTAGATGTAGAATCCCTGGGTTACAAGGAGGATGTACTGTTTAAGTAGATTCTGCCAGTTTTCCAAGTGGCTGAATCAATTTATACTGTGTTGGAGTATAAACTGCCAACACTTTTCAATGCCAGATATTGTCAGTGTTTTCAACTTCAGGCAGTGTTGTATCTCACTATGGTTTTAATTAGCATTTTCCTGATGACTTATAATATTGTGTGCCTCTTAATAAGTTCATTGGCCATATGAATGTTCTCTTTTGTGAAGTTCCAAACTTACCCAATCACGATGTAGTGTTGTTTTTAATAAGTAACCAGTAGATAACAACTTATGAGACACACATTAGTTCATTTTCTCAGTGGTATTATCACTACTAGACAGCTGGGAGAACAGTGGACTCTGACCTAGACTCCAGATATCCATCATTCAGCTACACAGAATGCAAACTATCATAAGCTCAGGAGATAAAATTATTCTAAAGACACTAATTGCTAATAAGTGCCTGAGGAGATTTCATTAGATTCTAGTGATAGCCTAGTGCCAGAAAACATAATAAAAACAGGTTAAACTTTTAAGGCAGAAATTTAAAAGTTGACCCCGCTAACAATATTTATTACTAAAGTTCTTCAACTATAATGAACCATTCTTGGCCCTTGAAAGTAGCCTCCCTTGGCTAATTGAACCCCAATTTGCTATGGGTTTGATGAGCAATCCAATCCCCCTGCCAAGGACTAGTTCAATAGTGAATGGAGGGCACAATTCTTCCCTTTACACTTCATTAAATACTAGTTGAAGGACCGTGGGGAAACGTTTTATCACTTTTCTGAATAAGCTCCCAGGAGAGAATTTCTCTATTACTTGAGGCACTTTCCAATATGGAAGCAAGACTGTGAATCTAAACTTTAGATGTGCAGATGCATAGCTCTGAACTTCAGTTTAAGAATAAAGCCAACACTCAAAGGCATAGGACTAGCCCAAGGAACCACAGGCAAGTTGTGGGAGCCATTAATTCGAGAAAATTCTTAATCTTGCCCTACCTCTGGACTTCTATTTATGTGAGTATATCATGGGAAGCATTTGGTTGCCACAAACAAAATATGTGTCAGTGGCTTGAACCAGAAGGGACAATTTTCTCTCATAATCAGAAGCCATCGGGTAAGAGGACACCTCTTCATCTCTCTGTGACAATATCCCAAGTACACTAGCTTTTGCCCTCTCACTTGTCCTCTTGAAACTCCACACAATACCTTCAAGGCAGGAAAAGACCCCCTGCCTCCACCCAACTCTTTGTATTAAAAAAAAGAAAAAGAAAAAGAAAGAAAGAAAAGAAAAGAAAAGAAAAGAAAAGAAAAGAAAAGAAAAGAAAAGAAAACTTCCTCCCAAACCCCCAAATGAACATCATATGTTTCACTAGTCAGAAATAAGAATCGGGGAAAAATAAGTATCTGATTCTTTAATGGTGGGCAGCCAAGGAAAAGGTTTATAGGGACTTCTGGGTTTGCCAAACAAAATGAGCCAATAAATATCCTTGTTGCTTAAATTAGGCTATTACTTAGAGCTAAAAGTTTGGTGTTTTAGCTCTGGCTATTACTACTCTGTCTGGCTACCATTATTATTCTATAACTGTTCTATCTGGAATTCTGTCCAATATGATAGCCAATATGTAGATGTTGACATTTTAATTTCAATGAACTAAAATACAACTAAAGCTTCAGGTCTTCAGTCACTCTAGACATATCTTAGGTGCTCCATAACCACAGGTGGCTAGTGGTTACCATTTTAGACAGTGCTGACCTAGAACTATCTCTATCACTGCAGGAAATTTTACTGGAGCACGTGGTTAGAGGTCAAATAATAACCCAGATATGTCTGACATGTTATTTCTTTACTCAGTGGAGAAAGTAGCCTTCAATCCCTTGTGTATGAGCACAACAGAGAACGAGAGCTTCTTCCTAGAGTTTTGGTATGCAATGTACACCCCCGAAGCTAAGTATTTCTACGCTCCCTACACTATTCTGTTGCCATCCCTGAGCGTCATGCAGTCTTTCCATCCTGAACAGTATTTATGTATGAATATGAATACCACCTGAAATCATCAGCTGCTTTCTTATGGAATTGTTTATGCATCATATTTTGGCATAGAATATAGGGAAGCAGGTTGTGCTGAGTAAACCCAGCCCATGCTTCTCTAAGCATCCCATTTAGTACCTACAGTATTACAACTGGAAACCAGATCATTGTTCTGTAGATTCCCTATAAATGCAGAATTTTGTGTTTCTCCTACTTAAAAATGGAGCTAAAAGCTATAAAACCAAGTTATAACCAAATAAAGCTAGTATTTTGATCTTGCAAAGCAAGCATGAAAATATTTTCTGACTTGATTTCATGAAAGTACTTCTTTTTTTTGAGAGGGAGATAGGAATAAGCCTATTGCAGTCTACCAATTCTAACCCTATTTGACTAGAGTTGTCTAGAAATTTCAACACAGCCAACTTTTAAGTCCTAAATTTCCCTGATATTCGCATTATGTCTTGATTCACCACCAACTGACTCACTCTTTTCTCTTGACCAAAAACATCAGAGTATGTTTTTCATTACGTTTTAGATTACAAATGGAACAGTACACTGTGTGAGAAAAGTAGAAGCAGAGATCCTAGGTAGATTCATTATGCTGACACTGCTTTGATTTGATGTTTGAAAGCTTAAATTAACACAGGACTAAAATAACTTTTATCTGTCTATCCTGAGGATTTCCAAAGAAAAACTAGAGTAGTAAGAAAAATTTTATTAAGAAATGAATACATGTAATTCTTACAATAGCATATTTAAAAGGCTCTTTATAAAATAAACATAAACACCATTAAGTTTATAAGACTTACTAGTAGAGGAAAAAAACTTCACTCAAAAAGTGTGACCTTGAATTTTAAAAATACCCAACATTTTTCTATTTGGGAAAATTCACCATTATAAAATGTCAAATCTTCCCCTACTAATGAATGTATACTTTCAATAGAATTTCAATTAAAGACAAGAACTTTAAACAAATTAGTGAAAGAACTCTCAAGTTCATTGAAAAGAATAAACAATTCAGAAGAGCCAAGATATTTTAATAAAAAGAAAAGTATCAATAAGACAGAATATTCTCTAATATTTTTAAGTATATTGATAAAACTTACATAATTTTTTGTGTGTGTGGTTCTGGGGATTGAACCCAGGACCTTATGCATGCAAGGGAAAAGCTCCACCACTAAACCACATTCCCAGTCCCAAAACTTATATAATATAAAGTGTGGTTCTACCATGTGAGAATAAACACTTCAGTGGAACAAAACAGAATATCCAGATATGTAAGCAAAATAAGCCAGACTCAAAAAAGCATATACTAAGCCGGGCGTGGTGGCGCACGCCTTTAATCCCAGCACTCAGGAGGCTGAGGTAGGAGGAGCGTTGTGAGTTCAAGGCTGGCCTGGGCTACAACGCGAGCGCAAGGCCGGCCTGAGCTACACAGTGCGACCCTGCCTCAAAAAACCAGGGCTGGGAGTTTAGCTCAGTGGCTCAGTGGCTCAGTTGTGAGTTCAATCCCCAGTACCGCAAAAAAAAAAAAAAAAGCATACACTGTATGAACTGACTTAGGTGAAATTCTGGTACAGGCAAATCTAAGAAATCATAAATTGTGACTGCCTAGGAAGAGAGGTGTTTTAACTGGAAAGAATCATGAGTGAGCTTTCTTAGGCAGCACAATGGTTCCATACAGTATTTTGGTCATGGTTCTTGGCCACACATGTGCAAACACTTGCTAAAATTCACTAACCAAGTAGATTTAAATTGTTTTATTTCACAAGCAAGTATCTATTTTTAAAAGCATTGAGAAAAAGAAAACAAAAGGCAAGCCAGGTGTGGTGGTGCACACCTATAATCCCAGCACTTGGGAGGCTAAGGCAGGAGGATCACTGCAAGTTTGAGGCCAGCCTGAGCTACAAAATGAGTTCAACGCCAGCCTAAACTGCATAGTGAGACACTGTCTCAAAAAAAAAAAAAAAAAGGAAAAGAAAAGAAAAGGCACTAAGGGAAAACAGTATAAATCTTAGTCATTTTCAAACATTCTTAAGTAGAAATTTGCCAATATCTAACAAAGTGATACACACATGTGGCCCTTGATCTGCAACCCATCTTTATTCCCATAAACAAGGAACTATTTTAAAGTATAGCTCTTTCACCACAGAATACTATACACAATTTTTAAAAAATGAGCATATCGTATGTACTGATCTGGAATAATCTCCAAAATACATTTGAAAAATCAGATTTAGAACACTGTGTATGTCATGCTCCCTTTTTGCAATGATAAATAAGTTAAAAAGACTGAATAAGTTTATATACTTCCATCTGTTCAGATACACATAAAGAAATCCCCAGAAGGAAGCACTAGAAATAAAATTGTTTACCTTTACTGGGGATAGGGCAGAGGGTGGGAGAAACTTTTCTTCATACCTTTTTTATTTTGGATTCTTAAACTACTTAAATGTTAAGTTTTAGGGCAGTGAAAAAATTTTGGTGGGGCACAGTGGCACACACTGGTATTCCCAGCTACTCAGGAAACTGAGGCAGTAGAATCAAATTAAACAGTCTGGGCAATTTAGCAAGAACTTGTCTCAAAGTAAATAAAAAGGTCTGGGGATGAATCTCAGTTACATTTGCCTAGCATGCACAAGGCCCTGGGTGCAGTTTCCAGCACTGCAGAAAAAGATAAAAAGTTAAGTAATCTTCATATCAGCAGGCCATTCTAAAGAGATGAAAAGAAACCATACAGAAAGTGATAGATCTCGATTCATGAAAACTACAAGCTCATAAACATTAAAAGGCCTTGGAGATAATTTAGTAATACCCTAAATCAGCAAGATTATGGGTAGACTCACTCTCACATACTGCTGACAGTGGGATAAAGTGATATAGCATCTGTCTATAGAAATGTTAAAGTACAAACTTGTGACATAGCTATTTACTTGCTGGGAATTTATTTACAAACATACTTTATTCAACTGCATGATGATGTTCATGGCCTAGTTCTCTGTATGAGCAAAATGATATAAATCCAAAAGTCCAACAATGGGAAAAGTCTATATCAAGTGTGGTACAGCTTAGAACAGAATCTTGAAGAGTTTAAAAGAGGTAAGTCTATATAAAGAGAAAAATGCCAAAATATGCAATTAAAGTGAATAAAGCACATCAGAGAGCATACTACAGAGCAATTTGGAGAACAAGTTGGAGAGCTTAAGGGTGTGAGTGTGTGTGTGCGCGTGTGCATGCGTGTGTGAGAGCATATGAGTGTACATTTGATCTTTTGAAAGAATTCCTGGAAGGACACTTAAGAAATTAATGAAAGTTATGACCTTTGGGTAATAGATCCAGAAATGGGAAGAATACTTCCAAACTATGAAATAGTAAATGTCTAAGTCACTCAGTTTGTTGTAATTCATTATTACAGCCAAAGAAAACCAATACTGAACATATTCATTAAATCATGTAAATAGAAAGGGTTTAATACACTGAGGTGGTTAAACTACAATTTCTATAGCAAGTAACCCAAGGCTTGAAAATTTAAGAGCCTGAGCAAGATTCTGTAGTAATGAGCACCAGACACGAAACCCAGGCTCACTTCTTGATCTCCACCCTAGCACCTTATTCCCTACACCTGTTGATAGGCCAAAAAGCCAGGTCTATGATGGTTCAGGGTATCAGCACAAGGGTTGTGGAAATCATTGCTTGTTATTTGAGCATAATTCCTGCAACATTTACAGAACCTTTGCTTTGTTTACCCAGCAAAGAGAAAATATTTGGTGAAAACACGGCCTTAGTATTTGCCTGCTTTCCAAAAGGGCTCCCTGAAATTACCAGTCAGTTCAGCTGCCACTGAGAAAATCTGTGAAACTGAAGGCCTTGCTCCACTTCCCAGGACAAGTGAGGATGAGAGGTGGATAAGAGGTGAGAAAGGTCAGCACTGGGATGTCTGAAAATGGCCCCAAGTCTTTTTCTACTGTGGTTGTTCCTTGGGGAAGAAGGGTTTCAGCTCACAGACCCTAAGAAACCCTTTTCCACCGAAGGACGGCATCGCTGTGGCAGGCCTGCTCTGGTTCGGCTGCTCAGCTACTATAGAGGACTCCTCAGGAGAGGGCTGAAGAGCAGAGGCAAGCCCCAGGGCCGTCTGTGCTCTCTGTGCACCAGGCTTGCCAGGCTAAGGCCCCTTCTTTGGGAGTTTTTGAACTGAAACCCTGGGAAGGAAGAGTCTGCTGGTGGTAAAAGTTGGGGTAGGAAGTCTCAGAGAGGGGCAGCCTTACTTCACACACAGACAAGCTAATCTGGGGTTGAGAATATGATACCTACACCTAGGAAAAAGAGAGGCAGAAAGGGGCTTTTGGATCTCCACAATTACACCCATTGCACTGGATAATCAGCTGTCACATCCCTGGTTACTGAAACAATCACACTCTTCCAGAATTTTTCTCTTTTTGTCTAAGTACTTTAAATTTTTTTTTCTTTCATTAGAAAGGAAGGAATCAAGTGAGAGAGTCTCGTCTGCTTCACTTCTCTCTACAACTTCACATTAGACAAGGGTCTGTATCAGCAGTACCCTACCTCCACCCTACCCTACACATCCCTGGTCACATTATCCCTTCCTGCAAGACCTGACACAGTTTCAGAATCCTTTGCACAATATTCATTCCAGAAAACCACACATTTGCACCCCAAATAAATCCTACATGCCATTTCCAGTTTCCGTGGTAACAACAACTTGGGCCAAAACTCAACTTGTGCATCAAGCACAAGTGTCCAGAGTGCCTTCACCAGGAAACAAGAAGCCAAAGATGAAGCTGACTGATCCCCAAGTCACCCTCAGTTTCACCTCCCCTAAGAAGTATTCAGGCCCCAGAACAACTGTCCCCGAATTGGGTTCACACACACACCCTCCAGAGATCTCTTCTTCACCAGCATTCATTAATACATTAGCCTTTTCATTGCACTCCTTGCTCCAGCCTCACCCACCTCCTATGGATGAGATCGTCCCCAAATCCATCAGATTTTGTACCATGTCCAGGTTTAAAAAGCCTCCAGGAAGCCAGCTGTGCTTGTTATCCTAGTACTCTGGGAGACTGAGGCAAAAGGACCACAAGTTTGAGCCCAGCCTGTGCAATTTTGAAAAATCATATCTCAAAAGGAGAGGGGGGATAATTCAGTGTGAAGGCCCTGGGTACAATCTACCAGTCAATAGCAAAGGCAAGGAAAAAAGCCTCCAGGATCACCCAGACCCTACCGCCTCCTATGCATGATTTCCAGGTATACTGACTTTTCCCCCAGATTTTCTGGGCCCTTCTCTGGCCACAGTGATTGTTACTGCTCTAAACACCTCAGCAAGGCCCTGGGTGTAGCTCTTCCCTCATTTTCTTGACATGCATTGCTCCTTCTGCCTCAGTTTTAGGTGCTGTCTCAGCAGCTCTGTGCTGGATACTTTATTTAAATGCTTTCCCCAGCAGCCTGACCTCTTAGGGCAAAAACTAAGTCTTACTTTTTCTAAATATTTCTGCAACTCAAGAGCTCAACATTGTTAAATAAATAAATAAATCTCTTTACTTATCAGAGACAGATGGTTAAGCTGGAGGGATGGGAAAGGAAGAAAGATGGGGGAGTAATTCAAATTAAATGATTTCACTTGTAATACTGAATTTTGGGAGATTTCTTGGCCAAAGTCAAACATATTGAACTGTCAGCTGTTCCTTTGGGTAAAGATACAAACTAAATAAAAGCCATGCACACAAAGAACAAACCAGAAACAAATAAACCCAACCAAAATAAAGTCACCAAAGCTGTTGTCTACTTGGGGGGGGGGGTCTATTAATAAATATTTGTTCAGAATTTAATGGTCAGCATACAAGCCCACATATCCTACTGTGAAAATTGGTCCTGAAAATGTAAAAATGTTAAAAGCAAAGAATAATCCTGTAGACCAACAGGTCTTAGATTTTTGGAACTGGCAAACAATAACATTTGCATACACACACACAAACTGAAGGGAACTTAAAATTGCCAAAAATAAGTGCCACTTACTATCCCCATAACTGCATAAAAGAAATATTTTAACTCCAAAGAAAAGATAAAATGTAAATTGAAGCTAAAAATCAAAATGTTTAAGAAAGGACCAGCAAAGAGCCTTACATTAAATTTTAGTCTGGGATAGTATCCAGATTATTTCAGCCCCAAAACCAAGTCAGACTCCTGGAAGATGATCAAGAAATATCACTAAAGAGCAAAGATGGATTAATTTCAACTCCTGGTTCAACTGACCTCCAAACAGGAAGCGCTACAGAGGCCTCTGTTTGTGGCCAGTGGTGAACCCACAATATCTTCTCAGTGTTTTCTCATATCTCTATTTGAATGAGAGTAATCCAAGGCAGCTGCATATTAACAGGTGAAATGTATCGAGCACTTACTATGTGACAAACCTCATGCTGAACCCTTCTCAGGAATTTTCTCACAGAACATCCCTAACATTTAATAAAAGAGAGGTAGGTTTATTCCATGTGTGGGGGTGCTTGTATGAGAGAGAGAGAAAGAGAGAGAGAGAGAGAGAAAGAAACAGAGACAGAGACAGACAGACAGAGAAACAGATACTGGGGACTGAATCCAAGGCCTTCACACGGCGCTATATCCCCAGTCCTTTTATTTTTATTTTTGATACAGGGTTACTTGCTGAGTTGCCCAAATTGGACTTGAACTGCCCAAACTTGAACTTGAATCCCAGAGTGCTGGGATTACAGGTATGTGCCACCACACCTGGCTGAATATTCCAATTTTACAGGCCAGGAAACAGAATTACACAGGTAAAGGGACTTCCCCAAGAAAGGCACAAATCCAAGTCTAAAACAAAAATCTGTGTTCACAAATCCAGGGAGAGATAATGTACACAAAGGGTGAGGGTGACTGGGAAAAACATAAAAGATGAACTTTAAAATTAAAAATCAAATCCCTGCAAAAGCCAACAACAACAACAAAAATAACCAAGAAATTAGCAGTCCACACTCTCAAGACAAAGGAGGAAGTTAAGCATCAGCCACCCACGGTGTATTCATAAGTCTTGACTCAGGTATTTGTGCTAAATTCAGGCTGATGAATAACTAACCTATTCTCATTTAGGCTTCTGCTTTGCCTCAGAGAACCAGAGGTAAAAATGCCTGTCAAGTTAGGAGAAGCCACAAGCACAAGAAACTCTTGGCACTGTCCTTGAACAAGATGCTTTCTCATTCAAAGGAAAACCTCAGTTTACATAACAGCAGCCAAACCTCTGTAACAGTCCTGTGTTCGGCAATGTTTTGGTTAGCTACAGACTGCATATGTGAGGGTGGTGCCATATGACTATATCACTTGCTGACATCTTACCTGTCTCAGTGTGTAGGAGTAATACATTCTACCATGTTCCCAGTCATAAAATTGCCTAAGGACCCTTCTCTCAGAAATTTGTTAATTAAGACATGCCTGTATTTTAAATGCCAATTAATGGTCTCCATTCTGCCTCCCATCCCGAACACCACAGCAATTTGCTTCCTTCTCAATATGAAGGGGAAATCAGCCCAGAATAGAAACTAAAACATCATCCACTACTCCACGGAGAGGATCCACAGGGAACCAGGTGCTCCCCCAAAAACAGCCCCTGCCCAAGACAGTAACAACTGAAAGGTGGTCCCTTAATAGTGTTGGGAAGACTTGAGTTCTAGCCTTAATTATGGACGTTGGCCAGGCTAAGATATATTCATCCACATTCCCCCCTCCAGAGTTACCTTATAAATAAAAAATAGAACTGTACATACACACGCCTTTGTGCTCTTTCCACAGCTCCTAATCTCATTTATAATACAGCCCCAATAGCTCAGATTTCCATACTAACACACACACATACACACACCCCTCATCTTATCTAGCATTCTCCAACACTGTGTGCCTACCATGTTGTATTCACACGACCCCAGATTCAGTTTTTGTACTGCAGTTTTTATACTGCAATGGAACAGGGTTATCACCAGAAAGACAATCAATATAAAGATACAAGAGTTCTCCTCACAGAAGAAAAAAAAAAAACTAGAAACCTGGAGTTAAATCTAAACATTACCTCTTCTAATCCTGATATCAGGCAGCAATTCACTTACCTCCAGACCTCAATTTCCTTACTGGAAAGGATATTACCTTGTATGACTGGACTGGACTCACCATTTCCCTCAGCCAGTAAACAGTAATGGAGTGTCTACTGTGTTCCTCTGCAGGATGCTTGTAAGACTAACAAAAGACTAACAAAAAAAAGGAAGACTAACAAAAAAAACCTACTGCCTTCAAGAAGCACACATTCTGGTACAGGTTACAACCTTTAAAAAGAGATTGCTCATAAGTGTTTTACAGGATTTAACTAACGCATGAGTCACACTTTACAAAGACCTTAGCACAGGAGAAACTATTGCTATAGTGATGTTTAGAGCATAAACCCTTCTGTTCATTATACTTAAAAAGCTGCTCCTCTTAGCTAGGATGTCCCTCTCTTCTCCTGGTACCTCTCATTCCACTTGAAGTTTTCTTCATCTGTCTTGATACAGCTTAAAACTGACTTCCTGTGCGTCCGAAGGAAGGATTCAGGAGCCAGAAACTCTTTTTTTAGTGATTACCTAACTCTCCATTAATCCACTCACACACCTCCACCTGGCATTAACTCTGTTCTGTCACCATTAGCAGAGCCTGTCACATGTTTATACCCACCGTGGCCCAATATGGTGCCCTCAGATATATCCAAGGAACACCACTAACCTGAAAAAACAAAAATCAAAAAAAGGTGAGAATAAGTAAGAGAAACAACATTAAAGAAAAGGTCTAGGGGCCATGTTATAAGGACAACTGGTACTCTCCCAATGTGTTCAGGTTTTGGTGAGCCCTGGAAGTGAACATATTTTGTGTTCCCACAGGCAGAGAATGAGTTTGTCTGGGGATGACCAAAGGAAACAGCCCTGGAGACCACAGCTGAACATGAAGGAAGAACTTCCAGTTGACCACTGCTCTCTCAGTATGCTTCACACAGTGAATCAAGTTTTCTCGGTTTGGCACTGGAATTCTCTTTGTTTTCTGTGTTGTGCACTGTTGGCCCTGTTTCTTCTAATATATTGTCACTGTTTTTTTAGGACTAGCAATTCTTCCCCCTTTCCAAGTGCTGCCTCTATTCAAGGGAAGATCCAGTGCTCAAAGACTACAAACATCCCGATCAAAATGTCACTAGAACTCCAAAGACAAGAGTTAAAGTCATATTTGGTTTGGCTCTGAAAACATCCAGAAGTCCCACCAGTTCACCAGGCTTATGGGAGTTCAGAAAAGCAGACTATGAACACAACATAGGCATTTATGTTGATATTCAACATCCAGGTAAAAAACGGAGTTGACACAGCTAAAATAAAGCCAGGGTATCAAAAGTAAAGCAAATTCACTCTTCTAGATCTTCAACAAAAGCAAGGACATGAGGTAATTCTTACACAAGAAAAATGTCTCATCAGACATTTTTGAGACCAAGAAAAATGTCTAGACAGAATGAACAACCTTACCAACAAAAGAAAGAACACTATTCTTGGCCTCAGTGCTACAACAGTTTTTTGTTGTTGCTATTTTTCCAGAGACATCTGTTTACCTGGTTCAACGGCTTTTTTTAAAGTTTAAATTTAACTATTCTCCCCACCACTGCCTCCACCATCAATCTCTGTTGTAAATTAGTGTCATCTTTGCTAAAGAGACTGCCCACTTCTCTTTCTTCTTGTAGAGATTTCTTAGAAGAATGTTTATGGCCACGAGAAACTCAGGCTGAAGTCCAAGGACACTTGTTACAAAGGCAGCGAGCCCATGGTCGTGCTGAGGGCAGAGCACCGACTTGCCAGCTCCACTTCCCCATCTGGAGAGTTCCTTCTTCAAGGTTAATAAAAACAATAGCCAGAATCCCTCTCTCTAACCTCCACTTCAGTTCCTGTAACTATCCTCAGTATCACTTTATCTTTCTTCAAACATGGGGCATGCAAGCTCTGCTTCACCTACTAAAACAGTCTTCACCCCAAGAAGCAAAGGTAAAATAGTAATAGGGCATATACCAAAGAATTGAATCTTTGGTAGCAAACACAGGAGGGAAAAATGGAACAAACCAGCAAAGATTAAGAGTTCTACAAAGGCAAAGTCTCTATTTGCCATGGGTTGGAAAGTTAGGAGAGTATTGTCTAATCCCAGACCCACCACTAACCAGCAGGTAAGAACTAACAAGTGACGGCCTTTCCTAGACTTCAACTTCTTCATCTATAAAATGATTAAGGTCCAACTTTTGACACTGCAGTTGTGAAATTCTACACAAAGACCCAAAGAATCCCCTTTAGAAGCCAAAATCTGTAGCAGCCTTGGGTCACTCTCCTTACCTTTTCCTTCAAAAAAATGGAGGGGGAAAACAAAAAGGAACTATGCCCTCACCTGAGTGAGCCCTGGTCTCAAAAAATGAAAAGGGCTGAGTTTGTAGCTCAGAGGGAAGGCCTTAGGTTAAATACTCAGTACAGAGAAAAAGTCATAAAAGTCAAATAGAAAACAACATCGTGTCTCACTTGGTAGAGAAAATACTACCCTGAAACCATCAATGCAGTTCTATACTCTATGTACATGAGTGGACATAGGTCCCTATTGTGGGTCTTGGTCAAAAAAAAAAAAAAAAAAAAAAGACTTAATAATCCATAGGCCTACAGCAAGGAGATCCTACTCTGGGACTGCATCCGATATATACCTATCGCACCTCTAGTTCTTATAAAGGATGCAAGAACCAGCAAAAGATACTTGTACTCAAAACCCCTCCTGTAGTTCTACAAAAGTGATCTGACTGGAAAGCTGCCGAAATACACTTTTGAGACCCAGCTCCTTACAACATACTACTTCCTAGAAAGCACTAAAGAGGACACACTCAGCAAAAGACCGCGCCTTCTCATTACAGCCTTGCCTCTAAGAGGCCTCCCAAAGGAACAGCTCCGCACTAAGCGGCAGGACCAGAATGCGGTGCTAGGGTCCCGAGTCTCTTGGGTTGACCAACAGCAACTGGGCGGTGGCAAGTTAGGGAACTGAAGACCTGAAAGCCCCTTTTCGAATTGTTTCCTTCATTTTCCAAATTGTACACCTCCCTAAAACAATTGTCTGGGAAGCATGGAAGCGTACAACCGCTCGGAGACGCCCCCATCTGGGCGCAAAGGTGGCCAGAGCGCAGCCCAATTCCGCTGGGTTGCGGGAGCGCGCTCGGGACTGCGAGGTAGGGGAGTGAGCGCGGCGGAGCGCGCCTCGCAGGAAACAGGCTCTGAGCAGGGGTACGGAACGCTCCATGCGGAACCCTGGGCTTCTGAGAATTCAGTCAGCCTCGGTGTCTGCCGCCAGCCGGCCCCTGACTCTGTGATCTAGGAAGTGGGCCGTGCTGCCCCGGCAGACGGGCAGGAAAGACGGCCTTCTTTGTGGGAAGAGGCCGACGCGCTCCCAAGCCCCCACCCGCAGATCCTGCCCTTGCAGACTGGCACGGTCGTACACCGCCGGCCCCCGCGCCCGAGCGCCCGTCGGCCACACTCAGCTGACGGCCCCCAGATGCCTGGGAAGGTGGGCGTTGGGGCCGAGGGTGCAGGTTCGATGTCCGAATGGGAGCCTGGCAGGCCGCGCGCCACCGCAGTCCTGTCGCAGCGCGTGCCCTCGTCTCCCGGGGATGGGCGGCCGGAACCGACCCCCCAAGCGCGACCCCGCGTGACAGGCCCAGGTCTGCGTCAGGATGGTCGCAGGCCTGGCCAGGATGACCCGTAGGCCCTGCTGGGCCCCCTCTCCGGGGTCGCCAGCCCCCTGGCCGCCGCGTCCCGCCGAGCAAAGGCGCAGGCCCACAAGGCTAGAGGCGCCCCCGCGTTCCTCGCGTCGCTACGCACCTAGCTAACCGCGAGTCCCACATGGCTGGGGCCGGAGGGCCCGCGCCGGGACCGCCGCCGCTTCGGGAGCCGCTGCCCGGAGGGCGAGCACGGCGGGTGGCGCGGAAGCCCAAGAGCTCCGGGCGCCGGAGCGCGGGGCAGGGGCGACGCGGGCCGGCGGCCGCTCGCGGGAGCCCCTGCTCCCCGTGGCTCGACTCCTCGGCCGTGGTGAGCGGGACGGGGGCGCCGAGTTGGCGCCCGGACGAGTGCAGCCGCAGACCAAGTCCAAGTTTAAGCGTAGTTGCTACAGCTGAGAACTGTCACGTGCACGTCGCCGCTGGGTGGGAGGGGGTGTTTGTCATCGTGTTGGAAGGGGGCGTTTCGGTGTCTCACATCCTGCACACGAAGGCTCCAATGGGGTGGCTCTAGGCCGCCTCTGGAAAACGAGCGCTTCGAGAAGGCTCCCACGAGGCGCGCGCACGTTCCGTCCGAGGGCCGCAGCGGCCGTGGGTTCCCCCTTCACGGTGGTCGGGGAAATCAGGACCGCGACCAGCTGAGGGCTCGGCGTGGCGCGCCTGTTCCCTTCAGGTCTCCTGCCAGCAAAGAGCGGGGCCCTCCGCTCCCACTTCGCGGTTACCTCTGTCGGCGCTGTGAGGTCGCCTCTTGGCTCTGGGGACTAGGCGAGGTCAGAGCAGACGAAGGCTGCGGGGCCTCGGGTGTCTCGAGGTTCGTGGCTGGGGCCAGGTCAAGGAAACCTTTCACCCCAAACAAGAACTGGAACCAAAAGAGGGATTTGCCTTGTTCCCCCCCGCCCGCCCGCCACGTCCTGTAGGGACAGTTAAGACCAAAACAGTGAAGGGATGGTTACGACGACCCCGGGCTCCTACATTCCCAGCAAGAGACTGCACGCCCTCCTTCCTGACCACCACTACTCCATCCACAACTTCTCTGGAACAGGGACCTTTAATCCCCGCAGGGAGAGCCAACCCAGAGAGGAAAGCCCCCGCCGCTCTCCCCCAGGGCCAAGCTTCCACCTACATTGCCTCCTGGTGGCGCTCACGTCCTTCTGAGAGACCCCCATGCTAGACACACCTGAGGCTGGGGGAACCGGCAGTACACCTAATACACACAGACCCTTATCCTTGTCTGCGCTGGTCGCCGTGAGTCAGGGACTAATCTATCAGTCTAGCTACTGGTCTCCTTGCTTCTGCGGTCTTCTTCCTCTGTCCGAATTTCTTTCGTGCATTAACACTAATCCAAATGTGCTACATCACTTCCAGTTCAAAAGTCTTCAGCAACTTCTCATTGCCCGCTACAGACCAGATTAGGCAGCTAGCCATTTAAGACTACTCTTCATAATTTTATCCTACCCCTCTAGAGTCACCCTTAGTGCAGTGGATACTCTAGTGGTTTTCAAACTTGGGGATATTTTAAAAATACTCCAGCACTCGGGAGGCTGAGGTAGGAGGAGCGTTGTGAGTTCAAGGCTGGCCTGGGCTACAACGCGAGCGCAAGGCCGGCCTGAGCTACACAGTGCGACCCTGCCTCAAAAAACCAGGGCTGGGAGTTTGGCTCAGTGGCTTAAGCACCTGCCAGGTTGTGAGTTCAATCACCAGTACCGAAAAAAAAAAAAAATACTAATGTCCGATTCTTACTCAGCCATAATTGGTATGGGGTATGTCATGGGCATCAGGATTTTTAAAAGGTCCCTTGAACATTTGGGCACCACTGCAAATAATCTCCAAATAATTGAGGCTACTTAGTATTGCCCAAACCTCCTTGAAATTCTCTCACTGTTAAGGAGACTGCATGTCCTTCCTTCAGTTTTTCCAATCTCCCACTTCTATATTTAAGAAAGATTCATGCCACCACTTCTAGAATGCATTTTCCCCTCAATTTCAAACAGGTTCCACTTCTTAAATTCTTTCTTACATCGAGAAGAGCAAACCAAGGAATTGGTGAAGAAGCAGGAGATTGAAAATAGTTGCTACACTTTGAGTACTTTTCTTTAGTTTTCATAAGCATCTTAGAATTCTATCACATTTTTCCTTCTCTCTTTAGTTACAATGTTCAAAACAGTCACATCAGTGTATTTTTTAAATTTTATTTCTTTTGCTTCTGCTTTTATATTTTTATCAGTTACACACTGGTACAGTTAAAGAAGTAGTCACCTCTTTCCCTGTCACCTGAATATCTCCCCAGACAGGTGATTTTATGTCTTTTAGATAATTATTTTAATCCATGAGTTCATGTGTGATTGTCACCATTGTTAGCCCCACTCACCCACCCAATTTGTATGCATCATTAGATACGTTTTTGACATTGTGCTTAACTGGAAACTCTTGATGTGCTAGTTTGTCTGGGTATAAAATTCCGGATTAAAATAGTTTTCCTTCAGAATTTTGAAGCTATTATTCCAATGACCTCCTACTTCTAGTATTGTTGTTAAGAATTCACAAAATATTCCACTACTAAACTTTTTATTAGGCCTCTTTTTTATCTTTAGAAAGCTGAAGAATTTTCCCTTTTTCCTCCATGTCTCAAATTTACAAAATAAATGTGCACTGATGTGGCCCTATTCATTTCACTGGACAGTAGATGGGATCCCACTCAAGTTCTTGACCCTGGGAAATGATCTCAAATTACTTTATAGATTATTTCTCCTCTATTTTTTTTGATTTATTTAATCATATTATTCAAATACTGGACTTTAGTGTTGGTCTGTGAGATATGGTCCCTTAATTTTCAAATCACTTATCTCCTACTTTGCATCTTTTTTGTCTTTTTTGCTCCAGTTTCTAAATAATTTCCTCACCTTCAACTTCCAATTCTTCCTAGTGACATGTTTTTTATTTCTGGTATCAACCTTTGACTTTTCCAAGAATTCTGTTTTATAGTGAGAATTCCTTTGTTGTAGTACTCTATTCTGTCTGTCATGATTTTGCTTTGTTTTGTCTTGCTTTGTTTTGTTGAAACTGGGCCTTACTACATAGTTCAGGCTGGCCTTAGACTCAGGACAATCCTCCTGCCTCAGCCTCCCAAGGACTGGGATTACAGGCATGTGGCACCATGCCAGGCTTCTCTGTCATTATTACATACCTTTTTTTTTTAATCTCCCTGCAGAAACTAAGAGCGGTTCCTTTTTTCCTTCTATGCAGAATCTATTCTTCAGAATCCCCTTTTCATGTTTTTGTTTTGTTCCCTTTGTTATGAATTTTCTTCAGATGATTAATTATGACTAAGACTGGGGAGCAAGATATTCTGTGATACATCTGCACCATAGAAATTAAGCAGCAGTACTAAGACATGAGGCCCTAGATGGTCATGGTCAGGAAACATTAAGTGAGAAAAATCTAGGTGAAAACTGTGTTTATAGTATGCTACCTTTGGGGTAAAATGAAAAGGTGAATATTTTAATATTTACTTCTTTGTTTCTGAAGAAACAAAGAAGAAGGACTATAAACTAAGACATATGAGTACCTATGAGAAGGAACAGTTCAGAGGAGAGAGAAAGGAGCTGGCTTCTTTATACCTGCTTTTACAGTTTTAACTTTGGAATCTTGTAAATATACTTATTTCCAAAAATTGAAAAATAAGAGCAAATGAGCTTACCTGTATATTAAGTGGGTAGCATAGCCCCACAAAAATTGTTTCATGTGACTTTAAAATTGATTATTTTGAGAACTGGGATGTACCTAAGGAAAAAAATTTTTAAACAGTGCACGAAGATCTTGAATTTAATAGACATTGTTACTAAGTAACAATGGGATATTATTTAAAAATATTTCCAAAACTGTTACTAGGTAATATTTTCTTAGTAATGTTTATAAATTATAATTAGCAAATGATTATAATAATGTTGTTTAGAACCAATTTTTCACTGTAAGGGAAAAGAAATATAAATCAAAGTTTTAAAAAATTCTGCGATCTGAAAATTGAACTGGAAGCTGGGCGTGGTGGCGCACGCCTTTAATCCCAGCACTCAGGAGGCTGAGGTAGGAGGAGCGTTGTGAGTTCGAGGCCGGCCTGGGCTACAACGCAAGTGCAAGCCTGGCCTGAGCTACATAGTGCAACCCTGCCTCAAAAAACTAGGGCTGGGAGTTTGGCTCAGTGGCTTAAGTGCCTGTTTGGCAGGCGTGAGGCTGTAAGTTTGATCCCCAGTGCTGAAAAAAAGAAATTGAACTGGAAATACCAGTATGAACTCATTGCTTATTTTCTAGCTCTATTTATTCTTGAATGTAGTACAGTTTACAATAATGATGTGCACCCCTGGGATCCAGGAGGTTATCTCCAACACCATTTGTCTCTACAAGAACACAGGACACGTTAAAGAAAACCACTAATTCTAAGTCTCAGGCAGAAATGTACAAGTTGAACCTGGAACATTTGGTTCTTCAAGGAAAAGAAAAGCCACAAAGGAATAATCGGGTTTTGTCATAAAAAGCTGCGCGCGCGTGCACACACACACACACACACACACGCCACAACCCCAGTAGCCTGAGGCAGGAGGGTTGCCATGAGTTCAAGACCAGCCTAGGCTATATAAGTGAGTTCAAGGCCAGCCTAAACTACAAAGCAAGACCCTGACTCAAAACACACAAACAAACAAACAAACAAAAAAGCCAGTGAACAACTTCAAAGGAATTTTATCTTTCAAACATGGGAAATTGAAGCATCAAAAAGAACAATTATTTTAATTATATCATTCTTTCTACATATGCTAGCTGGAGTTCTTCTGTAAGAAAAACCTACCTCAAAATCATTTGGTTACCCTGAAAAAGAGTTCATATAGAAAAATCTGGATAAATGCTCATTTTCTTCCCTTTATTTTCCAGTTTCAGAACAAATTACTTCCACAGCATCCAAGTGAATTTTTAAATAAGTTCTTGAATTTTTAAAATATTTGATGCACTTTATTACAATCATTTTTGTTTCTGATGCTTTAATTTCTCCTTATTTGAAAAAGGAGAGCCTATCTAGTCAGAAATATTAATGATGGTAAAACCCCTGGGAGGACAGATCTGGTGGTGTCTTTTTTATCCCACTTATAAGTCCCAGCATCACTACAACCTGGACAGCCAGAATATCATGTGCCTCCCAATGCGATGCAAAAAGAATTACAAAACACCACCAACAAAGCATTCTCATCCCCCAAAATGTTGGATCTGAATTTAAGCAAGCTTCTACAGTAGTTTCTTTTTTTAATGAAAAAAGAATGAAAATGATGATACAAAATTTCAAAACAATAGCAGATTAACACTGGTTAATATATTGCATATTGTTATTTTCAAAGTAGTTGTTCAGATTACAAGCTATAGGCATTAAAAAATGATCAAATAATCAATAAAAGCACAAACTGCTCTTTTTGATGAACTAACAGAGATTAGTAGTAAAGTTACCTATCGTATCTTTTTCCTTTTTTCTTTTCTCTTTCCCTCATCCCAGTTATTCTTTCCTTTGGGCAGTTTCTTTACCTTTCCCTTCGCCAGTATCTATTATACATCTTGGATCTTATTTTACAATAGAGTTTCTTAACCAAACAGTTTCTTAACAGGTAGAATTCAAAAAGTCTGTGAACTCTAGTGGGAACACAATTATTACCTTTATTTTCACTGATCTTTAACTGAAATTTAGCATTCCTTTTGATTATGAATTAGGTGGAAGCAAAGGAAAAATAAAATTGTAGTAAAAGCAACACCCAAGTCTTTGTGAACCCTAGAAATTGTGGATTTTTTCATATTCCTTTACAGTCATTGAGGAAAGAAAGAAAGGTGGGAGGAAGGGAGGGAGAGAGAGAATGATGAATTAAAGGATAATGGAAAAATTTAGAACACATGCGTTCTGAAATAACAAGCAGCCTGCAAGCTACCCATGAGCCACTAGGGTGAGTTGCCACTGACACCAGTCTTTGGGTCTTCCCTCTAAACCTGTTCATACACATTTTCCAGGAGCCAAACGGAGATAAAAGTATTAGATGAACACTTGCAATATGGTACCTGTGCCCTCAACTCTGCCTGGTGTCCCCTAGTCCTGAGACCTACTTTATTACTTCCTCCAAGGATTAAAGTCCTCTTTGCCAGGTGAGGAAGGGGCAGTGAAAGCTGAGATCCTAGGACAGGATCTCAGGCAGCTGCTCTTCCTAAACAAACTTTCATCCAAAATCTTTTGCCTTTAGGCTCTTTCTTTACCCCTGCTTCCAGAAATATCTGTACTAATAGTTCTTGAAACATTATAGTGATTCTACCACGTAAATGGGCTGGCTCTCAGCTTTCGCCCTGACAGTTTATCATCAGTTCACACATCTGCTAAGTCATTTCTCACTCCTCTGATAACTTTCTGGTTTCTGAGTCTTATTGTGGTTTTAGATTTTTTGAGATTTTGTTCATTTGTTTGTTTGTTTTGTTTTTGTTTTTGTTTTTTCCTGTTGCCTTCTTATTCTCCCTCTCTGTATGTATTTCTGCTTTGTTTTGTTTTTGGATGTCCCCCCAGAGCCTCATGCGGTCATAGGGTGCATGGCTTTGGAAGGCAGCTGAGTCTAGTGTTTGCAATTGGTTCATTGTTTAGCGCTGGGGTTGGTGTTGTGAGTGCTGCACCCTCCTAGGGGTGGGTAGCCGGCATACAATATAAGGAGGGAAGGAGGCATGCTTTCCCTCCTTTGCTCTTCTGGCTCTTGTCACCTGCAGCCTTGGTGAACAGCTGCCCCTTAGCTACACCACCCTGCCTTGGAGCCAGCTGAGTATGGACTGAAACCTCCAAAAACTATAAGCTAAATAAATCCTTCATTTTGGGCATAAAGTATTTTGTCTCAGCAACAAGAGAGAAGTAACGAAGACACTTCCTTTTAAAAATCCCTTTACTATTGTTTAAGGGAGAAAATAGAAATACTTATTCAATTCATGATTGTGTTCCAATGTTCTTTTTAAATCATTGAAAGCCCTGCTTTTGGACACTATGCTCAATAACATTGCTTCTCCTAGTTCCACACCCTCACCTCTTTTCCAGGATATGGTTTTACACTGTAAAACCAAATGTCTCTCCTTCATGGCCACGGAGCACAGGGCTAGACAAGGGGTGTTGTTTACCTCTCGGGAGTCCCAAAACATTACTGGAATGTCAAAAAATTGAGGAAGTTGTATCTGCAAAAACTGTGAGGGGTGTTTTGTAGGAATGGGAAGTATATTTAGGAATGTCAATTGGTTTGAGGCAGACAGCATGGAGAGCCATTTCACAGGACAAGTTTACTAACAACAGATTATTACTCAACTGCTTTCCAAGGAGGGCAGGTCTGTTAGATGGAGGAATCTGTTTACATTAACCAGAGTATGAGTTAAGTCAGAGAATGTTATGGTTTATACATTGTGTCAACTTGAGAAGTCTAGCAGCTTAAGTAAGGCAGCAGCTCTATATCCTGAGGTGTAGAATACAAGCAGTTATCTGTTCATTGTGTCAAATTGAGGTCAGAAGTTTAGCGCAGAGACTCAGCAGGGAGCCAGGGGTCTTACTTTGTAAACATCCTCATCCTGTGCAAAGGAAGGCAAGGAGACTTGTGGATGCCCTGTGTACTATATAGGGGAGAGAAGAGGCTTGCTCTTGCCCTTTTACTCTGGCTGCTTTTGCTTGGCTGCTGCCTTGAAGTGTTGTTCCTGTGCCATGCCACCCTGCCTTGGAGCCAGCTGATTGTGGACTGAAACCTCCAACAACTGTAAGCTAAATAAACCTTTCCTTCCCTAATTTGGGGTGTCAGGTATTTTGTCTCAGCAACAAGTAAAAAGTAACCAAGACAGAGAGCAATCATATGGGCTAGGAAGAGGGACTGCCACTCCAGCAGTCTTCCTCTTCTGCCTCTGCACAAGCACTGCTCTGACTCTCTTCTTCAGACAGACTGAATGCAGAACTAAAGAGCACGGATTTGAAAAATCTCCCAACCAGAGCATTGGCAGGTCTCTACTCTCTGAGTCTGTGTCTCATCCCTTACTACATAATATTTTGAGGGCCACAGTTTTGCCCTGCATTTCCTCCTACTTTTCATATATGATTAGTTGATAGATTGAAGGATGACGAGCTCTTCTCCCTTTAAAGTGTCCAAGGACCCATTTAACAACCTTGGTTAACTGAAAACTGGTAGACAATCATGGGGACAGAGGCAGGCAAGAATCATTGTCAAAAATGTCAATGAGTCAGGCATGGTGGCACATGCCTGTAACTCCAGAGCTCAGGAGGCTGAGGCAGAAAGACTTCCATAAGTCTGAAGCCAGCCTAGGCTACTGTCTTGCTTTCTTTTTTCTCATTGCTGAGACAGAATGCTGGACACCCAAATTTAGGAAAAGAAAGGTTTATTTCTTACAGTTCTTGGAGGTTTCAGTCCATATTCAGCTGGCTGCAAGGCAGGGTGATGTGGCGGGGCCGCCATTCATGGTGGTGGCAAACAGCGAAGTGTGAGCCAGCAAGAGAGGGAGGACACACCTTGTTCCCACCCTTACACTGTATGTCAGCTCCACCGCTGGGCAGGTGTAGCAGTCACATCACCAATCCCAGCGCTAGACAACAAACCAATCATGAACGCCAGACTCAGCCACATCCATGCCATGATTACATGAGACTTTGTGGGGCCATAGGGACATAACTATAAAAGCTACAGAGTGAGTTCAAGGCCAGGCTGAACTATGTAACAAGATCCTCAAAACTCAATGAATACAAATGACTGTTGAATTATGTCATGATGACCACAATAACCACTTGATGCCATGATACCTGCATTTGGTATAATGGTCATAATATACCCAATCCTCTGTACCCAGATAGCTCAATTCTATGTAAATACACAGCTCTACAAGTATGAAGAAAAGCAAATCTTTAGATAATCAGGAACATAGAATACATTTTGTTATGCACCTCATAATGACCTTTCTATCAACAGCAGACAGGTTATATGATGATGATCCCATAAATTTATAGTAGTGCTGAAATATTCTAATCACCTAAAGGAAGCATATATGTCACAATGTTTTAGTGCAATGAATTATTCATGTATTTGTGGCAATGCTGACATAAACAAATGTACTGTACTGCCAAGTACGTAAAAGTGTAGCACACACAGTTATGTGTTGCACATAATACTTAATAAATGGTTATGTTACTAGATTACATATTTGCTACTCTATATTATAAAATCTATAGTAATTTAATCATTATTGCTATAGCTTGTATCCAGATGTCCCCCTACACCTCTTGCTCTCATAGGTGGGACTTTTGGGAGGTGGCTGAATCGTGGATGTGCAATGCTGGATTAGAGCATATGATATTGGAATTAAAGGCATGTGTAACTAGATGGGTTTAGCATAGTTCTGGGTGTAAATAATGAAAGCCCCATACTGAGTGTGGGTGCTACCAATTAATAGGTTCATAACCTGGATGGCAATAGAAAGAAGGCAGGCCCACTGCTTGCTGCCACCTGCCTGCCCTGCCATGGACTGTCTTCTGTGATGCCCCTCTGCCATTCCAACCTGCCTTGGAGTCAGCTGACTGTGGGCTGAAATCTCTACAAACTGTAAGCTGAAATAAATCTTTCCTCCTTTAACTTTGAGTGTTGGGTACTCTATATAGTTTCAGCAATGAGAAAAGTAACTAAGACAATTACTTTAGAATATGCTCATCTACTTATTTAAAAAGGTCACTGTAAAACTGTACATATTACACTGGCAGCAGTCTCAAGCATCATGTGATTACTATGTCTTGATTGCATAAGGAGGCCACATTGAGTGACTCACCTATACCATATAGATTTGTGTAGCTTCCTTCTGTGATGTTAGCACAATGACAAAACTGCCTAATACATTTCTTGGAACATGTCCCATCTTTAAACAACACATGACAGCACATAAATAGATATCAGTTGACTCTTTCTGTAAAAGCAAAAGCTTATAAAATGCTGCATACAAAAGAAAGTAAATTTCTTTTCTGTTCAACATTTATGTAGCATGATTTTAAAAGATCTTTATAGTAATGTAAAGTGGTCTCTAAACAGTTCTCTAAGAAGGGAACTGTCTTAGTCACTTTCCTCATTACTGACACAAAGTACCTGACACCCAAGTTTAAAGGAGGAAATGTTTATTTAGCACACAGTTTGTAGAGGTTTCATTCTATAATCAACTGGGTCCAAGACTGCGTGGCACATGGCAGAAGGGCAATGGTTCATGCACCAAAAGCAACAAGAGAGGGGAGGAGAGAGGGAGGGAGAGAAGGAGGAAAAGAGGAAGAGAAGGAGAGGGTAAGAAGAGGGAGATGGGGAAAGGAAGACAGGGAGAGGGAGAGAAAGGTGAAAGAGAGGGAGAAGAAGAGGGGGAGGTCCTCTTTTGTTCCCTTATATTGTAGGTAGGCTACCTGCCCTAGGGTGAGTATAGCACTCACACCCATAATCCCAGCATTGGACCATGAATCAATCACAAATTCTAGAAGCCTGCCCCCATGACTGTATGAGACTTTGTGGGGATATTTACATTCAACCCGTAACAAGAACTAATTTTTCTCATTGTACAGTAAGGAAAACTAAATATTAAGCAACTTGCTGTGGAACTGACTGATTAAGGAACTGGGATTATAAAACAGAAATGAGCTCAGAATAGGGTTGGCTGAGTATCTTGGACTCTGAGCTCCATCCATACTGGATTGTGAGACTGGAGAATGATGCCATTGGAGATCACTGGGGACATTGTATATTAAATTACACATTGCATATGCCTACAGCTGGTCTATACAACAGAAAAAGACTAAAGCAAATTCTGTCTTTCAGCTCAATTTTAGTGAAGCTGATTCTTCTGTGTAACATTCTCAGAAAACCAGTTAAGTATATCATAGAAGTTACTAATCTGTTCTGAAAGTATAGGAGGGGTGAAGTGAATTTATCACCACCTACCCAACCTCAAAATATATACATATATCCCCTCACAAAGATACCATAGTGTCTTCGTTACTCTTTACTCCTTGCTGAGAGAAAACACCTGACACCCCAAATTAGGGAAGGAAAGGTTTATTTAGCTTACAGTTGTTGGAGGTTTCAGTCCACAATCAGCTGGCTCCAAGGCAGGGTGGCATGGCACAGGAACAACACTTCAAGGCAGCAGCCAAGCAAAAGCAGCCAGAGTAAAAGGGCAAGAGCAAGCCTCTTCCCTCCGTTATATAGTACACAGGGCATTCACAAGTCTCCTTGCCTTCCTTTGCACAGGATGAGGATGTTTACAAAGTAAGACCCCTGGCTGCCTCCTGAGTCTCCCAGTTAAACTTCTGACCTTCTCAAATTGTAATAAATACCAGGTAACTGTGCTGTACACCCCAGGATGTAGAGCTGCTCAGTTACTTAATTAAGCTGCTAGACTTCTCAAGTTGACACAATGTATAAACCGTAGCACATGGAGATCCAACTTGACCTGAATACATGCATCTTGCCTGCCAAGCAGCCTTGGCATACATTTGAAACCCTAAAGATCAACAAAGTCTTAAGACAGTCAGCTGGGAGTGCTGTCCCAACCATGAATGCCTGAACTTGTTGTCTTGTTCTGTTTTGTATTTAGAGGTACTAGGAATTGAATCACAGGCCTAGAAACCAGTGCCATGCACAGGCAGCTGCCAGAGTGGGGACAGCCAGACCCAAGCCTCTCTCTGTGAGTCAGCGCCATTTGCAGACTGTGGAAGGAGAGAACCAGGCCTCACCAGGAAGTGATCCCAGTCAGGAAACCATATCATTTTCATTGTTTTGTGGGGTTGGGTTTTATTCTCTTTTGTTTTATTTGATTGTTAAATCTGATGGCATGAGCAGCTATTTGAAAGATAGCAAGACATATTATAGTAGCCATTTGGGATTTACTATTGGCTTGTTTTGAAGTCCTTTATTGCATTCATTGTTTGTTTATATTGTTTCTATTCTATTCTGTTTGCTTTGATTTTTACTATGTCTGAAGGTATCTGTAGCTATTCTCAAGACAACAAAAGGTATTATGGTAACTATTGTTGGTTTCATAAGGTTTTGAAGTCCTGTGTCACTTACACTGGTTTATTTTGATTGGTTTTATTCTGTTTTTTTATCCTTTGTTTTATCCTCTTTAAAATAAAAAAATTTAAAAATTTTTAAAAAGAGGAATTGAATCACAGAACCTTCACCAGAATGATGTCCCTAAACCACTTTAATTTTTGAGACATTCTCACTAAGTTGCTCAGATTGGACTTGAGCTTGCAGCCCTTCTGCCTTAGCTTCCCAGAGTGCTGGGATTACAGGCATGCCAGGACAGGATCTGGCTATGTTGCCCAGACTGACATCCAACTCCTGGGCTCAAGCAACTCTCCTGCCTTAACCTCCCAAGTGGCTGGGACTATAGGGCATACCACAACACCCAACTCAGACTTGTCCTCAACAGACATTTGACAGCTTAATATTTTTTGAGAACGTTCAGGCTCCTCCTTTGTCTAACATATCCCTCCTTTCTTTCTAGAGGTGTAGGAATCCTTTCTTGCTGCCACTGAAGACATTTCTATCTGTAAATTGCCTTTTTTTTTCTTCTGTATTTCAGCACCTTACATCTTTGGCGGCCAGTTCTTATATGCCAGTACTAGGCTTTTGTGAAATAGATACCTACCTCCATACAGAGAATTGCTCATTCTCAAAAATGCATATGGAGAGTAAACCAATGAACATGCTCATTCAAATTCTTACAGATACCTCTCCACACACATGTGTGTGCGCGCACACACACACACACACACACACACACTTAAAGAGAGGTACTTTGTTTTGGTTCCGTTATTTTTTATGAGCACAGCTATTCATATTGGGCCCACCACCAATGCTCATCCACCCCTTGCCCACAGCAGGTGCTTTCTCTCTCAGCCCCAGAGCCAGCCTTGACAGAAATAGATCTTTATCAATAGCTTTCACACTTACACTCTTATTACTTACTACACCCACCTGGATAAGCTAATGCTGGTACCTCCATACCCTTACAACAGTGGTTCTCAACCATAGGTGATTTTTTTCTCACAGCAGACATTTGGCAATACCTGGAAAGATTTTTGATTGTCACAGCTCTAGGGGGAAGTGCTCCTGGTGTATGCTAGGTAGAAGCCAATGACGCAACTAAACATCTTATAATGCTCAAGTAGGTCTCCCCCAGCAAGGAATTATCCAGCCCAAAAATATAGTAGTGCCAAGGTTGGGAAACATTATCTTAGAGCAATGGATGATTGTCCTTCCTTTAGTCACTTGCTAATAAATTACCTAAAGATGCCCTGGTTTCTACCATGAGATCCCAACTTTGGATACAGTTACTTGGACTAGAGTGGGAAGGCACCTATCCCAGGGTAGCCAACTTACACATTGTTGAGTTACCCCAAAGAAAAACTGCTAAAAAGCTGTTCCAGCAGGAACAAGGGTGATTTGTTGGGCCAAACCATTACTTAGCAATTTGTCCTGATGGTTAGAATGGAGAGCCATTGCAATGGGTAGTATAAGAAAAAGATGAAGAACATTGAGAGAGGGTAGAAACAAGAGCCATTAGGGTTAGAGTTAGCTAAAGCCATCAGGTTTCTCTCTCATGAGACAGAGAGAGAGAGAGAGAGAGAGAGAGAGAGAGAGAGGCAGTTGGTTGAGAGAGGAGAGGAGGTGATGGAAAGAAAACCAGAGGGACTGAAGCATCATATTACATGATCAGTAAACTATTATTGTCATTAAAGTTCAGCAAGAATCATACTACTCTGAAGAAATATTCACTTCATTCCCAATCTGCAGGAGTCTCAACTGAAAGGTAGTTTCTATGACTCTCTGACTAAAATCTGTGATATGAAATACATGTAGTCATGAATTGAATTGTATCCCTCAATAAAAATATGTTGAAGTCTTCATCCCCCAGCACCTCAGAATGTGACCTTGTTTACAGCTGTGAGTCACTTAACATCAGTGACATGTCCTGAGAAATGCTTCATTAGGGAATTTTATCATGTTGGAACATCTAGTTTACTTGTACACAAACCTGGATGGTGTAGTCCACTATACAACTAGGATACGTGGTGTGTGTGTGTGTGTGTGTGTGTGTGTGTGTAAGATTATGTGGTAGGTATTTAATTGGTGGGCATGTATGTGGAAAACTAAATTATATGTATTTTAAAATTAATATATATATATGGTAGGATGCAATCAAGAGATGCAGTAAACATGAGATGTATGAGACTACTTCCAATATAATATGCTCCACAATAGACATCTTTTGTAAGTAGAAGTATATTCTAAAATAAAGACAAAAAATACTGTAGTAAATTCAGAAACCAGTACAGTGGCTACAATGTCACTAGGTGATTACAATTTTTTAGCTCCACTTTAATCTTATGGAACTGCAGTTGCTTATGCAGTTCATTATTGGCCAAAAAGTTAGGCAGTGCATGATTACATTGCTTTGCAGATATAATTAGTTAAGATTAGATCATACTAGAGTAAGGTGGGCCTCTAATCCAATATGACTGGTGTTATGAAATGACCAGACAGGTATGGTGATGCACAAGTGTAATTCCAGCATTTGGGAGGCTGAAATAGGAGGTTTGAGAGTTAGAGGCAAGCCTGAAAGTTTGAGACAGTGAGGCTCTGTCTCAAAAAAAAGGGGAGGGAGGAGGAGGAGTAGGGGAAAACATGGTCATGTAAAGACATAGATATACACAGAGAATGCAATGTGGAGATGAAAATTAAAGTGTTACACATATTAGCCAAGATTTGCCAGCCTCGTCAGAAACTAGGAGAGAGGCTTGAAACAGTCTCCCTGAGAAGGAATCAGTCCTACTGTATCTTGATTTTGACCTGCTAGCCTCCAGAGCTGTGAGAAAGTAAGTTTCTGTGATTTTAAGCCATGTGTTCATGATAGTTTGGCACAAGAAATCTAGCAAATTAATGCCTTTATTCACAGAAACTTAAGTATATACCTGTTCTTGTCAGCACTTCAGCACTGGTCTTGGACTTTATGAGATTCCAGGACTCTGACTCTCCCCTGACCGTGCCTCTCCCTTGGGGGTGTAGAGTCCAGTGGCCCTTGGGGCTATGCCATTCAGATTACGCTTTTTTTCTAGTCCATATTCTCAGTGCCTAGAACTCCATAATTCCTTAATGAAATAGCTCTTTGTCTCTTTTAAGAGTCTGATCAATCTTGATTCTTTTTTTTTTTCCTGTATAAAAAAGGACCAGTATCTAGAAGGTAAGGTGGGGGAAAAGCTATACTCCTTAGTACAGAGAAATGGAGCATGAGAAAGGATAAGCCTCAAAAGGACGATGGGTGGGGAACGTCGTTAAGGCACCGAAATATTCTCTGTAAAAAATTGCAGGAGCACCACAACCTCAGAGACAATGGCGGGGTCCCCATCTCAGTGGGGGTTCTCTCCACTCAGGCATCTGGAAGGGAAATGGCAGCTTCTCCTCCTTATCTGGCAGCCATTCCTCTGCTTACTCTGGGTCACCATCTTCCTTAGGTAGGTAAGGGTGCTACAGGGCTCAGAAGACAGAGGCTCGCTTGTGTAGGTTAAATGTCATCATTTCTGGCAGCAGCTGTGCTCCAGATTCCTCCGTCTCAGGTACCACTGACTGCACTGAGAGGCCCTCTGGAAGGAAAGGCTCCTAGGGTTAATGATACAGCTCTCAGTCAGTCATCCTCTGGAGGCAGCCCAATCAGCTCAAAGATTTTGCCCAAATGGTCAGGTTCAGAGTTTCCACAGAAAAGAGGCTTTTGATGAAACATCTCTGCAAAGATGCAGGCCACAATCCACATGTCCACAGGTATTACATATGTAGATTGCAGAAGAATTTCAGGAGCCTGGTACCAGAGTGTAACCACCAGTGGTGTAAGGGCCATCTGGTAGCTGTAGATTCTGGCTAGGCCAAAGTCTGCCAGCTTGACTGTCCCATCATTTGTCACCAGAATGTTCTCTGGTTTCGGGTCTCAGTAAATGATGCAGAGGGCGTGAAGAAAATCTAGGCCTTTTAGAAACTGGAGCATCAGATCCTTAATGGTTTCAACTGACAAGCCTAGCAGAGGTGTCTTGCCCAGATCCATCCTTAGGTCTCGGTCTGCATGTTCAAACACTAGGATCACCTTGATCTCCCAGTCAGTTCGGGAAGTGGTACAGCTATCCATCCGCCAGACAACACTGGGATGCTCAAATGCCTCCAGCTGTCTTAGTAAGGCCACCTCACTTATTCTGCTGACAGGTAGGCCTCCTCCAGCTCCTCCTCCATTGAGGACTCTCACACTGTTGAGGGCCACAAAGTGGCCATGTGATGATCATTGGCCTTGTATACAGTCCCACAGACACCAATACCAATTTCAGCCAGTGACTCATATGGAGGGGTAGCCATTCTCAGATCAGGGGAGAGCCTCACACCAGGCCAAGAGCTGCAGGGATGGCCCATTATCAGGGCCCCAGAGCCATTCCTGTGGGATCATACACCAGAGTTCGGCCTGGGGCAGCTGGACACTATGAACCACACCATAAAGCTAGAAAAGGCCTCAATCCTGGTTCTTGAGTCTGTCCTCCTAAAAGTGGACCAAGCACCAGCATGTCACTCCTTGGCCCAAAGAGTAGCCAAGGACCATCTGTTTGCCAAGAGTTGGGGAGCTATGAACAGAATTTGGATGTGTAGGGTGGGCTGTGGCCTCGTAAACAAGGACACACGCACATTATTCTGTGAGACAGAGGTGAGAATAGGAACATAAATGGGGCAAGCTGTGGGCTGCGAATCTCCATTTGTACTCTTTCCTTGACCATGTAATAGTCAGGGGTGGACATACACTTTCATCTTCACAGACCAAGATTAATGTCCAAGGAATGTGTCCTGATCATGTTTACTCATCACTGTTCTGTATGTGCTGCTACCTCTTTTCTCTTCCTGTGGTCTGACCTATGCCCCTATGGGTGGTGTTCTGCCCAATCAATCTCAATGACAGGACCAGCTCCAGCTCTGCCCCTTCTCTCACCATCCCAGGAAGAGAATCTGTACCAGGCTTCATAAGAATTTCAGTCAACTTCTTGAACTGGAGCTCCTAAATGTGTCAAATCAAAGGTCAAAAATTCAGCTATCTACAGAAGCCAGGCAAATTTCACAACTGAGTGAATCTGGCCAGGTGTAAATACCAGGGAGAGGTAAAATCTGCAGCAACCAGGCCCAGCCAGCCTCCTTCTAAAGGATCCAGCTAAATGTTACCATGGAGATGGTGAGCTTGAAGGAAAATATCTCAATTTTTTTTCAGAGTCTGGTAAATTTGATTTTCTTATGTGAAAATTCCCATTCGACTAATTGACCAGATAAAACCTAGCCACAAACAAGCCAGATAGGTTTGAAAGTTTATTATCACTAGGAAAATTAAACACCTAGAACAGACTTGTAAGTAAGCTGAGGCAAGCCCAGAGCTTTCCTCCATCTAGTTTTCCCTCACCTCACTGAACCTCAGCAAAATTGAGGAACTAATGGGTTCTCCTGTGTCATTATTTTTTCAGCCCAATAGGGCCTTCCCACTTTCTTCCATTTGACCCCTATTTTACTCATCTCTATCATCGCCTCCCATGTGTAAGCCTGGACTGGACCCATCTACCCAGGCCCAGCCTCTCCTTTATCACAAATTCCTGCTTGTTGCTCCTTATTCGGCCTCTGTTACAGCTCCTTCTGTTTTGTTTTATAAGTGTTTGTCGTTTATGTAATGCAAGCACCCAAAATCTAAGATTTTTGTCATGTTTTTCCTATGTTCCCAGCTCTCTGGCACTTAGCTGGCAGTCTTTCTGGAATAAATAAGACAATAAACAGTATATATCACTAATGAGACCAATGTCGTGAAGCTACTAGATATAATTCAAAATTAGTATTCATTGACAAGAAGTTTAATCATAGGAAATCAGGAGTGGAGCAAAATAACATTCAACAGGATAGCATTTGAACTGGGAAATTAATTCTCGTGGGGAGGCAGAAGAGTGAAGGAAGGATACTCAGAAAATGAAACTAAAGCCTCAAAGGTGAACAGAAAGCCGGAGGTGGACTTGAAGAGGTGCTGAGAAGACAACAAAAGAAATAAAGTGATTGAAACAGGTTCCTGAAGGGGGAACAGCCGGGAGAGGATTGAGTGGGGGCTGCTAAAGTGGTGGGACAATAAGAGTGAGAACGTGCTGCCCGCCAACTTGAGCAGTGCCACACTCGTGAAGATGTTTATTCCTTATGATGCTGTAATGATTGCTGTTTCTCCTTGGTTTTCAGACCTGGACGCAGGAGCCGTTCCTCTTTTCTTTTAGGTATGCCGCCCCCGTGAGGCAGGAGTGTGCACCTACAGGACTCCCAGGGAGGCTCATGTTGTTTTTTTACCTCTAACCCGGTGGATGGCAATTGTCTCAAGCTCAGTATGTTCATGGATCCAAACTGAAAGACCTTTAAGTATTACACAGAGATGTTTCTACACATCAGCTGAGGCCACGCACAAGAAAGACCAGACATTACAGTCAACCGGGTCCTCCCTCTTTAGTGCACATTTTTCTCCTTACTAATTTATAAATTCTGGAAACAAGGGTTTTACACAAGGGTTTACACACACACACACACACACACACACACACTGCAGGTGATAAAAAAAATCTCTGCTTAGTGAATTTATGTGAAAATTATATTTTCTAGTAAATTTTGTCTTTTTTTCTCAGAAAAATGAGAGTACAAATATGTCACCCATAAGCCTATTACTCTAAAATAGTCATTTTTTTTTTTTTGTTATGCTTTGTTTTTGTGTTTTTGTTGTTGTTGTTGTTTGGTTTGGTTTGGTTTGGTTTTTTGTGTTTTTTTGGAGACAAGGTCTCGCCATGTAGTTCAGGCTGGTCTTGAACTCACTATATAGCCCAAAATGGCCCAGAACTAGAGGAGATTCTCCTGCCTCAGTCTCCCAAGTGCTGGGATTATAGACAAGCACCACTACACCCAGCTAAAACAGTCACTACTGATGTTTAGCAAGCAATTCAAAAGAACTAGATTTGTCCATACTTTCTATGAACCATTAGCTATATGAAACAATATACAATAATATGGGAAAAGACTTATCTCAGGTTAAATGGAAATCAATTCTATTTAAGATTCTTTTTGGCTTCCAGTAACAGAAAACCCACTTCGAATTAGCTTAAATAAAGATGTCCAGGCTCACTGTTACGGCTTGTATGTAGATGTCCCCCCCACCAAAACCTCATGTCCTCCTCGTAGGTGGGGCTTTTGGGAGGTGACTGGATTAAGGGTGTTCGAATATGGATTAAGGTTATGATAATTGGATTAGTCCAATAATTGGTTCAGCATTGTTCTGAACGTGGGTAATGGGAAGCCCCACTCTCAATGTGGGTGGCACCAATCAATAGACTTGTAGCCTGGATGGAACATAAAGTGACAGAAAGAAGGCAGGCGTGTTGCTTGCTGCCTTCCTGACTGCCATACCACAGACTGTTTCTCTCCTCTGTGATGCCACCTGGTGATGGACTGAAACTTTTACAAACTGTGAGCTAAATAAACCTTTCCTCCTTTAACTTTGGAGCTGGGGTATTTTGTCTCAACAACAAGAAAAGTAACTATGATACTCATGTACCAAAAAGTCCAGAAATAGTATGAAATTCAGACATGGTGCTCTCAGAGTTTCACTATCATGAAGATACAGCTTTCATGATGACCCAATATCATCTGGAAAGGATATAGGTATCCCAAAATAATGTCCTCCCTTTTATGACATTTGACTCTTTAAAGATCTCCTTGTCAATTAAATCCAGTCAACTGGACTACCATGTGCAGAGACATGTCTGAACCTGACTGAATTTTTACTGTTATATATCACAAATCAACTGACAGATTCCATGCATTTGAGAAAAACCTAAATATGAAAGGCATTTTTTAAAAAAATGACCACATAAGGTATACAAATGATTGAGACTTTTTTAAAAAAAAATTAAGCACGGGGGCATTTACAGTCACTCCAAGGAAGATTATGTCTATATATATATGTTATATTTGACTATTCGTGCCTCTCTGACATTCATATTGAAACTTAATCTCTAATGCAATTGTATTAAGAGGTAGGGCCTATAGGAGGCAACTAGATCATGAAGGCTCCACTCCCATAAGTTGAGTTAGTGCCCTTATAAAAGATCTTAAGGGAGCCGGGCGTGGTGGTGCACTCCTTTAATCCGAGCACTCGGGAGGCTGAGGTAGGCGGAGCGTTGTGAGTTCGAGGCCAGCTTGGGCTACAACGCGGCGCAAGGCCGACCTGAGCTACATAGTGCGACCCTGCCTCAAAAAACCAGGGCTGGGAGTTTGGCTCAGTGGCTTAAGTGCCTGCCCTGGCAGGCGCAAGGCTGTGAGTTCAATCCCTGGTGCTGCAAAAAAAAAAAAAAAAAAAGATCTTAAGGGAATCAGCTGGTCCCTTTTTTCCTTCTACCTTTCCATCACATGAAAATGGAGCAAGAAGACACAGACTATGAAACAGAGAAACCAGACATCAGATTTTCTGGCACCTTGATTTCAGATTTCCCAGTTTACAGAACTGTGAAAAACAAATTTCTATGATTTATAAATCATCCAATCTCAGCAATTTTGTTATAGTAGCCCAAATGAACAAAGACAATATTTTAAATAAGTTATTGAGATGAAATATACACAGTTTAAACCTTTCTTTTCTTTTCTTCCTTCCTTACTTTCTTTAACAAGTCTCACTAAACTAACTTGCCAAGCTGGTCTCAAATTTATGGTCTTCATACCTCAGTTTTTTAAGTACCTAGGTACGTAGGTGTAACACATCATGATAAGCAAAATGAAGCATTTTAAAGTGAACGATTTGGTGGTATTTAGTACATTCCCCATGTTATTCAATTACCACATAGTATATTCCATAAGAATGATAAAGAAGTATATAGAACTCCACCTTTTTGATGATTAAAAGAATATAAAAGATGCAAGACCTTCAAAATATGAAGATCTGATGTTCAGTAATATTCCAGGGATTATTGCAGTGATAAAACTACAAGAGACTGTACTTTATTTTTTAAAAAAGTAATCTTATATCAAGCATAATAGCTATAATTAAAATTCAAAGAGATAATGAGTTGAAAATGAATATTGCTTGAAACTGAATTAGTGAGTTCAGAGACTAAACTTTACAAAATTAAAAACTGAAAATAAAACATGTTTTACCTATCACAACAGCAAACATTTAGATTATTACATATGCAAAGCAGTAGCATTTTTCCATCCTATAAATTGATACAACATTTTAGACTTTAAATTAGCAATAGCAATTCATGTTTAAAATATTCTATCTTTGGACTCAGAACTTCCACTTCTAGAAGTTAACCTCAAATAACAATGTAGAAACAATAACATTTGTTGCAGCATTTTTAGTTAAACTCAAAACAGCTCAAGCATCAATCAGTAATAAAATAACTAATTAAAAACCAAAAAGTCAAGACCATGAAAATTGGAGACATGGATATTTCTAAAAGGTAAAAGGAATATTGTGGTTGAAAAGTTGCATATGAGACAAAATGGATAGGATAGGGAGAAGAAGATTGATGCAGACTTCAAGGGTTCTGACAAAATTTAATGCTATTACCCAGAGTGTGGTTAGATTTACTTTATAACAATTTATTAAGATATATATTTGTGTTTACTTTTCTGTATATGTGCACTCTAGTCATAATTTTAAAAGATTTTTAATGAATTATTGTAATACATCTTTGAAGTTCTGTGGAAAAATAATTTTGAACCTAAAACTCTACACCTAGTAAGCTAGCTATCAAGATTGAAGAAACAAAGCCGGGCGTGGTGGTACATGCCTTTAATCCCAGCGCTCGGGAGGCTGAGGTAGGAGGAGCGTTGTGAGTTCGAGGCCAGCTTGGACTACAACGTGAGCGCAAGGCTGGCCTGAGCTACATAGTGCGACCCGACCTCAAAAAACCAGGACTGGGAGTTTGGCTCAGTGGCCTAAGCGCCTGCCCTGGCAGGTGCGAGGTTGTGAGTCCAATCCCCGGTCCCGCAAAAAGATTGAAGAAACACTAAAGACATTTTTACACCTGTAAGCATTGAGCGGTTTTATTTGCTATCTAACCTTTTCAAAAAAGGTAATTAAAGGTATTAGCCTGAAAATCAAGTGTGAGGAATGTGCAGAAAGCAAGAAATAACTGAACTAATTTTGTTAATCTAATAAAAAAAAGAATGACAACTTTCAGTAGATGTATTAGTCAGCTTTTCTGTCACGTTGACACAATATCTGACACACACAACTGAAGGGAGGAGAAGTTTAGCTTGACTCACAATTCTAGGGAGTTCAGTCCTTGGTCAGCTGGCTCCCAGGAGATACATCATTGTGGAAAGGTTCAGTGGAGCAAAGCTGCTCAGTTGATGGTGACTGGAAAGCACAGAAGGGGAACAGTGCCAAGGAGGAAGGGAGAGGGGACCAAATATAATATCCAAGGTCACACCTCCATGGCCCACCTAGAGATAGCCAGAAGTACGCTCCCTCAGTCCCCCAGTGACTTCCAAGCCAATCAAGTTGACACAAACTTCACCATTACAGTGGATTTTGAAAAACAAATTGTCCAAATTAAAACAGGGAGTCAACAAGCTCCAAAAAGATATTTGTAAGAAGAATTATAGCTGAGCATGGTGGCACATACCTGTAAGTAATCCCAGCTACTCAGGAGGCTGAGGCAAAGGATTTTAAGAGATACAGATGGAGAGAATGAGGAAGGAGAGGAGTAAATGTATCAAAGCTTTTTATTATTTCTTTTGGCACTATTCAATTTTTTTTTTTTTGTTTTTAAAACCATTAACAGTCCTGAATATGCAGACTAAAAGGAAATATTTATTGAAGGGGATTTTTTTTTCTCTGTGTGTACCCGCTGTGGACATGTTCTTGCCTGCTGCCTGTCACCATTCATTAAGTAGGCCCTGTCGCCAGGGAAACAAGCTCTTCACTGATACCAAAAATAATGTTGAAGTCTGCTGTTTACCAAGCAACCTTTCGTATGAGCTATGACACCTTTTTGAACTATCTTTTGGTTCTGTGTGATGCTGTCCAGCTATAGAAAGCTTGTGACACTGTGACCTGTGACACTGGATATAGGAAGCTTGTGACACTCTGACCCTTGACACTAGCTAAGGGAGTTATGCTAGTCAGAGATACCCTGCTGTTCTTTTGTTACAAGCAAACCTATTCATGAGAAATAAATAGTTTTATAAATTATATACATTAAAGTGCATAAATGATGTCAACTATATTACTTTTTCCATACTTGCTTCATTGACCCAGAGGGTAAGGTGCAGGGGACAGAGCAAGGAGATGACTTTTTTTTAGTGGTACTAAGGATGGAACCCAGGACCTCAGGTATGCTAGGAAATACTGCACTGCTGAGTCACATCTCCAACCCTCTTTCTTCAAAAAAATTAATTACACTGAGGTATAAATAATGTACAGTAAAATTCACAAGTCTTAAATATCTGATTTGATGAGCTTTGACAAATATATATATACCTGTGAAACCAATACCCGAGTCAAGGGTTATGAGAAATAAATTTCTGCTATTTATACGTTCTCAATCTAAAGCATCTCAGCCAGGCATGGTGGTGCACGCCTGTAATTAATTTTTAAATAAGAATTGAAAGTATTCAACTCTAGGATACAGAAAATAATGAAAAAAGGTAAGGAAATAAAGAATGAATCAAAATAGAGGAAAAAATCAATGAATTACAAAATAACAGTATTATATAAGGGTGAGAGCAAAACTCTTTAAAAAGGACAAAAAACAAAAACAAAGCAAAACAAAAACTTAGAGGTGAGGCTAAGAAAAAGAGAAAGGCTAAACTTTAGTAATGTGAGGGAGTGTAAAATCAAACACAGAGAAGACAAAGCAAAAATGCCATGAATCACTCAACATATTTGAAAAACTTAAATGGAAACTTTCCTAAGCAAATAAATGAAATTAATTAAATATGTAAGAGATGTAGCTGCAGTGAAAAAGTTGTTAGTAACTAAAGTAACCCCAGCTCCATTTTTAGATAAACTTTTCAGGGCTTCTAGAAACAAGAAATATTTGTGCTTTTTAAACATTTCACAATGTGTACATTAAATATGAAAATTTTGTATTTTGTATTATACACCCAATATATTGATATCTCAAAGATATTTACCAGAAGATTTCTGTGTAATCACTGAAAGAGATATCCTCTCTTAGTCACTCCTAGTCACATCCAAAGGACACAACCAGCTGTGAAGATTCTAAGGTTTTCCACCTAACAGGTTTTCCCTGAAAATGAGTGGAGCACGGGGCCAGTCTAGTAATGATAGCAATGGCAGAGTGGGGGAAACATGAACCAGGTCAGAAAACTGGGCTTTAATCCTAGCCCTGCTAAATTACTCAGGACAACCTTAGCCATTTCTATGGGACTCAATTTCTTTACATAGTAAAGGAGTTGGAATAAATGATCTGTGGACCTTTTAATGCTTTCAAAATTTTCGACTGAGAAGGGTCAGTGAGAACTCTAAGAGGAAGCAAAATATTCATTATGATGACTGAATAAAACAGCTTTTGGTGTGCCTGCTCAGCCCAAACCCCCTCTAGTATTCTTCTCCATCCACCCCACCCACAGGACTGGTAGCCTGGATCGCAATTGTTCTCCTGTGAAAAGAAGCAAGCATTTGAAGCTAATGTTCAGAAAGAAGAATAAAGTGAACACAGAGGGGTCACAGACAAGATTCATAAGGGTGGAAAGTTTATTTTACCATACTGCACCAGATCAGTACCAGGGCCTAGTAGACCTTTATTAAATAATTGTTGATTGCTGAATTTAATTCCTTTACATAGCTTCCATGAGATACTCCTGCATTTCTCTAATCATTCTGCTGTGACTCATGTGGCTCTTGAGGTTCTTGGGGTGAAGGACCAGAGAGGATGAGAAACTAAAGAAGAGACAAGGCTGGGGTCAGGTGGAGCCCTTACCCTCCTGATGGGAGAGAAGGAACTGCTCAACCACTGTAGCACATGTATTTATACCCTCCAAAGGTGGTGGTCAATTTCAACCCCACAGCCTAGCGACTCCTTTGCCTGGCTGGCCTGGGCCCCTTCCCTTCTTGGTGCTGGAAAGGCTTGTTTACCTGGCTTGTTTTGAGTTCTCTGTTTTCAGGGCTGGTCTTGCTTTAGCACCACACATGTGATCAAGCTCCAACTTCAACAGCTCCCTACATGATTCCTTTTTTTGTTTTCCCCCTCATCCTATGCTGGTGTAGTTACTAGAAAGACCTATAAACGGTATGGGACTCTCCCCTTCATAACCACCACTCACTTCACTGTAAGTATATGCCTGGTCTCAGGGAAATAACATTAAGACTGAACTGCCACAAGTTCCTGCCCAGGAATATGCAATTGGCATATAAGCAGAATGAGTCAGTGGCACTGTAAAGTTGTTACAGAAGCTGACTGGCAACATGCTAAGATACAGGGAGGGAAAGTAGACCATGGTGGTTGAGAGATACCCGCACACATTCCTTTATGGACAGAATGTCTGTTCCCTGCCAAGTTCCAATGTTGTAATCCTAACCTCCCAATGGGGCCTTTAGTAAGTAATTAGGTGATAAAGGTGGACTCCCTCATGGTGGGATCAGTGTTTTTTTGGGGGGGTTTTTTTTTTTTGGTGGCACCGGGGATCGAACTCACAACTTTGTGCCTGGCAGACGGGCACTTAAACCACTGAGCCAAACTCCCGGCCCTAGTTTTTTGAGACAGGGTCGCACCATATAGCTCAGGCTGGCCTTGTGCTCAAGTTGAAGCCAGCCTCGAACTCACAATGCTCCACCTACCTCAGCCTCCTGAGTGCTGGGATTAAAGGCGTGCACCACCACACCCGGCTTGGGATCAGTGTTCTTACAAAAAGACAAGCTTGTTCTTGCTTCTCGCTCTCCACCATGAGTATAAAATGAGAAGATGGTCATCTGTAAACCACTGGAAGTAGTCCCTCATCAGACACCTTAATTTTGAACTTCCTAGGCTCCATAACAGAGATGATGGTTACAGCAGTGAAACCCAGTGGCTATAAAGAATGTAGACCTGTAAACTCCATCTGAGATAGAAAGTGATGTTTTGAAATATTCTGAGGCTTGGAGCAGGGTAAAATAGATGCCTAGAGTAATTGTAATGGTTAGGGCTTGGATTATTTGTTTTCGATCTCCTATTAGACTGTGGTATTGTTACAGGCAGCTGAGTTAGACAAAAATATTATAGGCAGTCAGACAGGGCTAGGCCCTCAAGGAAACCGGCGTACAGGACCAGAGGTCTTGGTGACCTTGGAAGAGACCCACACCTCTCCCTGCAGACCAGATATCAAGACAAAAGACAAAACAAATACACCCATATGCTAAGGATTGATATTCTAAATAGTTCTATATCACCCTGAGGAAGTCAGGAATCAGCATCTCACCCTTTTACAGGAAGTCATTATCGTTAAGCATCCCTCACTTACTACATGACCCGCTTCCCCATTTGTCCTTGATTTAATCAATTCTACCTGAGCAATTGATCTTATTGGTTAACCATGGTTATGTCCCACCTTATGCCCGTCTGCCTTGCGAGTTCCCAGTTTTTCCCATCACGGTTTTATTCTATAAAAGTCCCTAAATATGACAGAATCTTTGGCAACCCACTCGGGCCCCCTTCTGTCCCTCAGACAGAAGCTTTCTTTCTCTCAATAAATATCTTCTGCTCTTACCCTCCGTTGTTCCTAAAATTCATTCTTCGATTTTAGAGAACACGAACTCGCGCCATACGTATAATAGGCTGGGAGTTTCATTCCTCTACATCATTCAGAGGTCCGGGATTATTTTTTCCTATATCATTTGGAGGCCCCAGCGAGATCATTTTCCTAAATCAGTATGATTAGGTGATCAATACCCCTGATGCTGAACTGAGACAGCTTTTTTTTTTTTCCTTTTTCTTTTTTGTTTTTTGAGACAGTGTCTCACTATGTTAAACTGACCTTGAGCTCACTTTGCAGCCCAGGCTGGTCTTGAAGTTGCAACAATCCTCCTGCCTCAGCCTCCCAAGTGCTGGGATTACAGGCACTACCAAAACCTGCTGAGACAGCTCCTCTTTTTTTTTTTTTTTTTTTGCGACACCGAGGATTGAACTCACCTCCTCGCACCTGTCAGATATGTGCTTAAGCCGCTGAGCCAAACTCCCGGCCCTAGTTTTTTGAGGCAGGGTTGCACTATGTAGCTCAGGCCGGCCTTGCACTTGTGTTGTAGCCCAAGCCGGCCTCGAACTCACTATGCTCTTCCTACATCAGCCTCCTGAGTGCTGGTATTAAAGGCGTGCGCCACCACGCCCGGCTGAGACAGCTCCTTTTAATGGAGCCCTTTTTTCTCCTTTAAGTTATAAATTTCCCTTCCCATTAGTCAAAGCCAAATGAAAACTTTTTCAAGCAGTTTTCACTGTCTTGATTGTGATGGATTCATGGACTTACTGTGAACCAAATATTATTCTTTACACATGTGCAGTTTGTTACTTGAAGTGCACATGAATAGTTATAAAAAGATGTACTAACGATAGTACATTTAAGGAAGTCTCTTACTGAAACTGATAGTTTGGACTTCAGATTTTATTCATCTCACTGCCTTCCTACTGATTCTACCCCCAGCTCCCAGCCCCCACCTATCCTTCATGGCACGGAGCAATTACAGTAATTCATAACTATCTGAGGTCTAATTCACAAACTAAAATATAAGGCCTTATACATTTTTAAAAGCTTATCAAAGTTTATATTTTAATCTCTAAATCCCTTCTAGGAGTTAAATATCAGTGTTCCTTGGGATAACTTAACCATAAACCAGTGTTATGGTTTACATAAAAACCACTAGGGCTGGATGTGTATCTCAGTAGCACAGCATGTTCTTTAACAAGCAATCTCTAACACCAAAAACAACCCCCATCAACAAAACTTCTTAGATTGCCTTTTTTAAGGACAATCGAATTATCTGATTGCCCAATTTACAGTGTCTAGTACAGAATAGAGTGAGTGATCCAAATTATGTAGGACCTGATGGGTCAATGCAGACTAGATTTTTGTAGGGTTGTTTTTGCTGTACTGGGGATTGAATCCAGGGCTTTGGACATATTAGGGAAGAGTGCTACCACTGAGCTACATCCCAAGGCGCCCCCCCACTCTTTTTTAGTCTTACTGTTACTGACTGGTCTTGAACCTTCAATCCTCTGCCTCAGCCTAGGATATGCCACCATGTCTACGCAAAGTCCTTAGAGGACTTTGAAGCAAGAATTGGCATTCCCTGGTTTATTTTTAAAATGAGAATCACTCTTAGCCGGGCATGGTGGTGCAGGCCTATATTCCCAGCACTCAGGAGGCTGAGACAGGAGGATCACTGAGTTTGAGACCAGGCTGGGCTACAAAGTGAGCTTGAAGCCAGTCTGAACTGCATGGCAAGACCCTGTCTCAAAAAGAAAAAAACCAAACCAAACCAAAGAATCACTCTTGTTGCTGTGTGGGAAAAAAATCTGTATGAAGGAAATATGGAGGCAGGGTACCAAAGAGTATACCAAAAGGAACAGACATACATGTTCTCTACGAGACACAAAAATTTTCACAGCAACTTTATTCATAAAGACCACAAACTGGAAACAATCCAAATTTACATCAACAGTAGAATGAATAAATTGTAGGACAATCATATCATGGAACACTACACACAGGTAAAACATGAACTGCTGCTACATACAACACACATTACTTTTGTAGACAATATTGAACAAAAACTGCATATAACTATCCCACTTACATGTAACTTTAAAATAGGCAAAACTAATTGATGACAATAAAGGTCAGAATAACAGCTATCTGTGTGTGGGAGAGGTATAAAGTACCTCCCGGGATGACATATATTTTCTACCTTGATTTGGGTGGTGCATTCATGGGTATATATATAAAAAATCCAGAGGTATACACTTACACTTGTAAACTTTTATCACAATAAAAAAGCAAAAATATACTGAAAAATTATATAAATAGAGAGATACTATATGTTAACAAATAATGTTTGTCTTTCAAATATTTCTGGTTTTCCTCTGTGATGCACAGGATGATTTACACTCCTTCACCTCTGGCATGGCCGAGGGCTGTAAGAACCTACCAGTTATTTGTCCAACTTTCTTTTTGCATTTCCCAAGTGAGCAGCCAAATCTTGACGCTGCTTTGTCAGCCTGAGTCCTAAAATGAGGACAATTTAAAGCAGGGACCAGAGATCTTTTTTTCTATAAAGAACCACAAGGTAAATATTTCAGGCATATTAAAACTACTTAGCTCTGCCACTGCAGAGAAAAAGCAGCCATAGGTAACACATACATGGACAATGCTGTAGTCCAACAAACTTCATTTAGAAACACATGACAGATTTTTATCTGTGGTTTGCAATTTGCCAGCTCCTTACCTAGAGTAGTGCTTAACCAAGCTGCAACAGACAAGCTGTCTGAGTCACTAAACTTTTCCAGTTGCTACCTCATGGCAGCCTAGCCCATGCTGACACAGGAACTGGTTCCCTGTTTTAAAAAGACCAAAGAACTAACATACTAAACTCACTGGTTTAGTGATTAGTTTGGCAAGGATCTGGGAAATTGCTATTGGAGGATGGAAGAAATAATTTACAGAGGCAACTCCTATTATACAGAGGTGAAATCTGTCCCTTGAGATAAACAAGAAGACAGACAATTCTTTACTAAAGAAAACATAGAAAAATAAATTATTTTGCTGCTGTTGGCTGCATTTGGCAAAATGTACAGAAGAGATGAACTCAGAAAGGAATTGGTCAGTTTGTAGGCAGAAATGAAGAGAATAAAGAATTCATAGTCAAGTATTTACTGGGTAGTATGAGGCAACTTTTCAAATACAAGATAAAAATTAGAACTCCTTTAAACCAAAGGTTGACTAAAACCTAGTGCTGTGGCAAAGACGACTGTCACACCTACCATTAAGATCTCTGAATGAGCTGGTGTACCTCAGTCCAACCAACACTGGAACAACAGTTAATGCTTCAAGTTTGACAAAAGTAACTTAAGGAAAGAGATTAAAGGTATGGCTCTCTTATTTAAACCCAAAAGGCCCACGTTAACCAGAAATTGAGTTCAGAGACGCATGGGAACACACAAAGAAATGTAGCAAATCTGAAAGTACAAATTAATTAGATGTCATACTGGGTGTCTCTCCTGGGGAGATGAGGAGGACACTGTGCAGGTAGGAAAGCAAGTGAAATGAACATCTAGCATCCAGAATGCCTGAGTCATCCTTTTAACATTCTGTTAAATTTACTTACTTTTAAATTCCAGAAGAGCCAGAAATCAGCTGCAAAGCAAAGTAACAAGTAAATAACATGCTGTTTTCTCCTAGGGTTGATGCCTACAAAAGGAAAAATGGATATTAACTTGTATGCAGCATTGTCTTTCTCCACTACCAAATGTAACTTTTTGATTACCGAAGTATTTAAACAGCTGTCCAATCTCCTCCTCCCTGTACGTAGGTTCCTTTGGAAATGAAAAAACTTTAGGCTTTATGTCACAAATGTACTTAATATTACAAAGTAGATTTATGTGAGTACATCTGAGTTTGAATCCTACTCACGTTTACCAGGGAAAGTGGCAATCTCAGTTTGTTTCCTTAACAACATTCACAATATTCCAACCACATGCTAAACACTGCACCAAATTCTGGGAATACAACAACAAGGTTCCTAGTCACAAAGTACTTAGCTTCACTTCTTAACTTATGATACGAGGCTAAGAACTACCCAGTGAACAGGCAGGATGACTGTAAAGGTCAAATGAAACTGTAAAAGAGCTTCAAAGATCATAAAATACTACAGAAATACTTAGTTATTCAAATATTTACTCAAATGCTAGGTATTGTGCTAAGTATTACAGATGTAACAGTGAGCAAGACTTATTATGGTCCCTGCCCTTATAAAGCTTACTCTAGCAACGATCAATAAGCAGAAATATCAAGTGCTAAGTGTATGGCTGGGAAAGCATGAGAAGTATACAGAGTGCACGGTTCGGCCACCTGGTGCAGAGGGCATCAATGAAGGCTTCCTAGACGAAGCAGCATATAAACCAAGACCTGATAGATGAATAGAAATTTATATATCATTCTAAGAACAATGATGAAAGCAGTGGAACGCCATTACTAGACTGACTCAGTTTTTGCTTGGGCAAAAGAAACCAGACAGTTGGCAGTGCTAGTGCCATCTATGAAAGAAAGAAGGAAAAAGAAAGGACAAGCAGGTTTGGGGGCAAGATCAATGGCATGTTGTGGTGCCCGTCAAACAGCTTAAGTGGATTTATGTTAGCAATTAGGTATGACTTAGGAAAAAATCTAGAAAGGGGATAAGAATTTGGGATCTGCATATTGGTGGTACCTGAAGCAGTAGATGAGATCAGCCAGGAATATAATTCAAAATAGGTAAGGGCAACGAACATTAGGTAGACTTGAAAAAAATAATAAAGTAAACTCTTAAAGACAGATACTTAATGGAAAAGGGGTCTGCAAAGAATGAGAATGCATGCCTGGAGATTATTTCCTGGAAGCTAAAAAAGTAATTGAGTATTTCAGTAATTTTGAGTTTGGTAGAACAGTTTGAGTGGCAATATGTGAGACAGGGAAAGCAAATGTTTCAAAACAATTAGTGGAAATGAGAGATATGGAGAAGTAATTGTTAAGGACAGAGTTTTGTTTTGTTTTTTTAAAAATGGTACTTATTTTAACTATATTCACAAATACAACAGGATCAATAACAACTATATACTTAAAAAAAACTTGTCATGCATCTACAAAATTACGTTATACACAAAACAGTAAAATACACTTTGTTTTTCTACAAACAAGACTAGTTATAGCAAATTTCCCAGTGCCGAGGATCAAATTTTAAATCCTTGGCTTATATCCCCACCCACCCCAACACACGACTAGATGATGTAAACTAGTTTTAGTATCATTTTAAGCAAAACATACTAGAACACCACAAAATGTACAAGATTTCAATATTTGAGGAACTGAGACTAGAAAGCAGAAACAGCTTCCAGGTCTTCCACTAAAGCATTTGCTATGAAAGACAACACTCGAAGTTATCAGGAAATTACCGGCAGATTATCTTTTCAGTTTTTTACTAAGCTGTTTTTTCATATACTTAAACTTTTGCTGACCAAACCATACTTTCTCCACACTTCTTTCTGCCCTAATTATAATAACAGATCCCCTTAATCTTGATCTTAGCCAAAAGGCCAAGAAGTGATAGAACGCCTTAATCTGATTCAATATTAAACAGGTTTTAAAATACTATTGTGAGTTCCTTTACTGACCTTACCAGCCAACCTTGGAATGTTGAAATTAATGTTTCCTATTAAGGATTCCCTCAGTTTGTCTAACTTGCCTTCTGATCTTCTTCTACCGGTAATTTGACCTGTGCCTTGAAGTAAGATAATGTACATGAGGAGGAGGGTATACTGGCACTCTGGGAAACAGAATTCATCATCTTGTGAGGCTGTCCTGTGCACTGCATGGGGGAAGGAATAGTAAGGCTTACATACCAGCAGAACCCCTTCCTCCCCCCAGTAAACAATGACAACCAGTAAGATGCCCAAAAATATTTCCCAGCATCCACTGCAAGGGTATACTACCTCTGACTGAGAACCATGATTCAACTTTGGTTCTTAAGCTCTTACAGCTTCTATTTAGATTACCTAGGAACCAGGTCCTTCTAAATTCTAGGTTGTATCCTGATTCTTCGAATTTACATTAGTGACCATGGAATAATGTGCTACAATAGTTAAGACAGGACTTAGTAGCACAACAGCTTTCAAATTGTACTTGAGAATCTATGAGTTACAAGTATTACAAGTACTATTTTTTCTTATTTTTAAATCAGTTTCACATATTGAACTTCACACAGCTCACCACCGGAAATTACTGTCATGGCACAAAGTCAGTGTCTTACCAGAAATACAGAATTACTACAATCTGTAACACTGCTTCTTGAGATCTGAAAATTTTCTACTTGTGTACTGTCTTAACTATTGAACTCATGGAGCAGTTTTAAATTCTAGAATAAATCCATTCCAGCAGCTAACAAAATCTGATACTGTAACATTTTAAAATAAAGTGTTTCCTTTACCCAGGATTTCCCTATAAGGCCATGCAGATAAACAAATAATCTAAAATATCTCAAACCTACTGATCCTGAAGTGCAAAAATCTTTTGCTTCACCCTTTTGGTAGAGTGAAACTTCTATCCCGAGTAGAAAAAAGAATTACTAACTGGCAATAGTTAAGATTCTATACTTACCACAGTTCTGTAAAAGACAAGCTGATAAAACAGCCCCTAGTTGTGAAAAATTCATGGGAAATCCCTATAGGGTAATTTCGTAAACTCCAAATTATAGGAAGTCTCCTAAATCAGCACTTAAAACTGATTCTTGTTCATCTGATTAAAATTTTGTTTAATTCCCATTAATAACATCAATGGGGTGGGTGGGGAGAAGGTGAGAGGGAAAAAAATCTGTCAATACTAACTTTGAACTCAGAAATGCTTTAAAAAAATAGTCTCAAATATTTTGTTAGACAAAATACCTCCACTGTATGTTTGTATGCCTTTCCTTTTCAGAAACTTGTGAACTTGCTATGAGTTTTCATAAACTAAATTAAATATATTTAAGGAGCTGACAATTTAGACTATGTATCAGAATTTTAACACTATATTAAAGTAAGAGCTAAAATTTTGGCATGTATATTCAGAACACCTTAAAAACAGACTTCTAATTCAACTTGCTAACAATACTAAACTTTGTTAAAATAAATTATATAATAAAAAGTAAAAGACAGTGACTATGCCATTAAGCCAAGTTTCTAAAGTGGAATTCTCATGTTTCAGTCCCATGGTGCCATAGGAGATGAAAAAAAGGCAACTGTTGGAAGGATTTGAATTCTGATTCATTTCGATGTCTTGTAATAAACTTGGTGTTTCCCAGGAATCCAAATTAGTACACTTCAAAAAATTTTTTTTCCTTTAGAATTGAATTCTTGTTCCAGTGCTGTACTACAAAGACTTATGGATTAGATTCAATTCTTTCTCTCATAAGATCATCCCAACGGGGATCCATTTCAGTTGTGGCAACCCGGAAAAGGGCTTGAAGATGCTCATCTGTCAATGGCTGGCTCAATGTATGTTGGTTTCGTGTCAAATATGCAAAAGCCTTGTCACAGATTTGGTTACTATCAAACAAGGATGCCACTTTATAGGCAACCCCCTTAATAATTGGGTAAGATTCAGAAGGCAATCCAGCATAGAACTGCCCCAAGTCTTTGACTCTGTATTCATTCCAAAGGTTAGTGTTTCCCTGAAGTTTTGTTAGTTCCACCCTTACTGAAATAGGTGCATATTCAGGCTTAAAGTTAAATGGATTTGCAAAAAGTTCTAAGTCTTTTTTAATGAATCTGAGGTCCTTAAAATGTCTCTCAAAATCTTTTTGTAGACGACAGATCACCATTTGATACCTGTCAGGCTCAAATATTTTTTGATCTTCCTTAAATTGCTGTTTTAGCTCATCAACAACTTCACTGAAGGCAGGAAAGTCTGTTAAATCTTGTTCTTCAATTTGTCTCTGAAACAAATTCAGCTTACCTTCAAAAGTACAAATATGGTCAAAGGCAGTAGCAGCAAAGACTCCACTAATTTGTAGTTCTTCACTGAGTTCTCGAAGATGGTCCATAATATCCACCAAGAAGCCAAAGTCACAAAGCCATTGCTTGTCTGTGAAATGGACAGTTGTTGCCCCTACTGAAACCAAAAATGCTTCTATTTCTTTTCTTAGTGAAAATATTAGTTTTAAAGTTTTCCCTCTTCTAAGCCAATTGTTCAGACATCGTCCATTGATCCTTTCACCATGCTCTGATTCAGACTCGGTTAGTAAAGGCTGAAATTCCGGTCGCCTAACACCTCTGGTCTTAATCATGACTATCCATTCAGATATGGTATTTATGATCTGATTAACATCTACATCATAAGAACTCAATAGTTCCAAGTGAAGAAATCCTGAATAGTGGATAACATTCCAACAGTTGGGGCTTACAGCCTTTTCTCTCATGTATGAGACAAGTCCTGAGTTCTCACCAATCATCCTCAAAGTGTGAGTGGTGGTCAGTCCAACCATTCGCTGCAAGCTAAGCCCTGCTGTCTGCAGGGCCTCTAGAATTGCTGACATGAGGGCACCAACACTGAAGTGATGAGTCAGGTTGATTATGGTCAGAAGGTCTTCTTGCACCTCCAAATCAGAATCTACGCCACGGATAAAGACAAGGAGATAGTTCTCATAGGCCACAAAGGCCTGGTCGTCCAGAGCCAGGGAATAGGCCCTAAAGTTCCTGGCTCGATTAAAAAGCTGACTACGCAGATTATTGTCAATGCTCAGAATCCTCTGCCTTGTGATCTCCGGAGATAAATCAATGCCTTCCAGGACACCTATGTGATCAGGCAGTACCTCTCTCAGAAACACCTCCATGCACTGGTACACAAAGTCCCCTTCACCCCAGCCGCGGCCCTTCAAAGCCAACAGACGGCAGAGCCCGAGGCCTGCACGCGCAGCTTTCTCCTCAGGAGTAAGAACATCGGCGATCGACAAATCGCCCTGCCGGAGACGCTCCACCAGGGCCTCGCGCTCCTCCTCCGTTACATACCGCTCGTAGAATTCGTGTTCGGCCTCATAGTGGCGCCTGACATCGCGTTCGCGAGTAGAAGCGACGAGGCGGTGACACACCAGGCACAGAGCACCGTTGCCCTCTGGAGGCTCCACCACCAGGTAACGCTGGGTCCACTCGGGCCGGAAAACAAGAGCTTCGTCGACTTCCATCTTGCTCCTTTTGGGCGTCATCCACATTCTGCGGGAAGCCGCAAGAGAACTGCAAACCTCAGAGAGGCCACAAGGAGAGGGGAGGAGCCGGCCTGGAGAAAAGCACCTCCCAGGCTCTGCGACAGATCACCTCAGCCGGAAAACACCAGCCTCTGCTATGACATCTCCCCTTCCTATTGGCTGGAGAGTTCATATTCTCCTGCAGCTCCTAAGAAAAAACCAATAGGAAAAGCGGACAGTGATCTCCAGTGCGCACGCTCACATTCTTTGAGCTGGTGGGCTGCAGACGCTTTAAGGCGGGACGAAGAGATCCAGAAACTCACGCATTTAAGAAGTTTGACTGGCATATAAATTGTCCAATCGATAGTTCCCGCTGGAGGGTGGTACAGGATGTCGTAAACCCGAGTGGAAGGAAGAACGTAGGCACGAGGCACTGAGGTGATTGGCTAAAGGCACTTCCGATGCGTATCTACGCTCCGCCTGGGCTCCACTGGCGCCAAAATGTCTCTTGTGGCGGGGGTTATTCGGCGGCTGGATGAGACAGTGGTGAACCGCATCGCGGCGGGAGAAGTTATTCAGCGTCCTGCTAATGCCATCAAAGAGATGATTGAAAACTGGTACGGAGGGCGTTGAGTCAAGTTTCCTTAAAGGCAACGACCTAACGGGCCTCTCTGAATAGCGCGGACATACCGCCAAGCCTGGGCGGAAGCGCGTACAGCGCATGCACCGAGCAGGGGAGACCGCGGGAACCTCGGGCTCGCACTGGTCCTGCCTTCTCCCTCCCCTGGAAGCGAGAGTTTCTTGGATTCTCTCGCGAGACCTTTGTAGGTGTTTGGGGGTTGGAAGTAGAAAAACATATATGATACTGTTTTAATACTGCCTTTAAGTAAAGAAACTGCTTACAATTATGTGTGCAAAAAGTACAGAATTAAAGATATAAAGTATAAAAGCTTATGCTGGGAAAAAAATCTTTATTCTCCAGAGGATACCATATTTTTAGTGTTACCATTCCAGAAATAATCCATAGACATCCAGGGGCACAATTGAGTTTTGAGTTTCATTCAAAATAAATTGTTGGAGTTCCAGGACAGGATAATAGACTTTGGGCTTAATTTCCGATATCTCTTTTGCCAAATTAGTGGCCCCTCTAGTGATCTGCCCTTTTTTGGGGAAGGGAGGAGGCACATTGAAGATACCTGACTTTATGGGGTTTCCGTTGACTGGAGCTTAGAGATGTCACTGAAGCTTAGAGATGTCACGGCATTGCAGGGGGAAGAGATTGAAAATGGGGGGTGGGGAGTGGCTGTAAGTTTATAAACCTCAAAAAAGAAAGCCCCGTAATGAGCCTAAGCATTCTAATGTCAGATCCCTTATATTAAAAGCAGTTGCTGTTAATATGTCTATACATTATTAGAGAAGAAAAAATGCTCCAGTGTAAAATAGCATGTTTGTAGTGAGATTCATTGTGAAAAAATAAACCATTGAGGGCAATGAGACTAAAAGAACGGTAACCCAGAAAGGACCACAGAAGGAAAGGAAGAGAATTATAAGGTAGACAAACGAAGGAGTCGGGAATCTCCAGATATTTTCTCCTTATGATTTGTCACAGTGCTGTCAATAGTAAATTGACTTCTTTCTGCAGTGTTACAGTGAATTGACATAACTCTGGTCAATTTTCGTACTGTGCCTGCACATTGTACAACAAAATTAAATAGTTAAGTGGCTTATGATTAATACTACAAGAGATTTTTGTGTGGACTCCATTTAATAGCTTGTAAAAATATGTCAAGATGGCTAATACAACTTCAGTGCTGGAGTTCTTGAGAAAGGTCTTAATATTTATCAAGTTGCCTTATTTTCAGATGAATAATTTTCTTACTCACTTGATAACTTCTCTTTCTCATGCAACAGCCAGGCTGAATTTGCTTCTCTGTAGTTGCTCTGTGCTTCTAAGGTACTCTTTGAAAGCACCAAAGATTTATTAACTTCTTAAAGAACTTTCTACATTGCTATTTTTTTTCTTTCCTGTGTCATAAGTGTATTTTCTTAAAGAGTAATGGTAGAGAAAAACATTTAGCATTTTAAAATGCATTTTATTACAATCACTTTGGATCCAGAGGTTGAGTAAAGTTAGTTGAGAGGCATATGTCAAAAGGATCTTACTTCTGCTTACCTTTTTTCCATAGAGGAAGAGAAGTATTGCTGAATGTCCTATTGGAAGTGATTGGTCTGCCCTTCTCTGTTACATAACATGTAAATTCATAGAATGTAGACATTGAGCCTGAAAGACAAATGAAAAATACTTTAATCTAGCACTTTCGTATTTATTAGAGTTTTTATCACCGTTCGGTGCATATTGAAATATGTGCATCAAAGTACCTGGAGACTGATGAATTATTTTCTTTTGATTTGCCAGTTTAGATGCAAAGTCCACAAGTATTCAAGTGGTTGTTAAAGAGGGAGGCCTAAAGTTGATTCAGATCCAAGACAATGGCACTGGAATCAGGGTAAGTAAAACCTCAGCAGAGCAGGATGTTCCTGTGCTTATTGTGACAGTTCTGTAGGAAGAGCCAGAACCTTTCCCTATTCTGAAACTTCCGGCTTTTGTGGATGGAATTTTTGAGTGAAAAATTCAACTGCAACAGTAACTATATATTGAGTACCTGTAGGCACTGTTCAAGACATAATGGTAGTGATAAAGTATACAAAATTACTTTCTGTTCTGGTGCTTCCATTATAGTAGAGGGGAACAAACAACGAACAGGTACAATACATACTGTAATATGTCAGATGATGTGAGAAACAAAAGCAGGGAGGAAGATAGGAGTGAGGAGTGACACAATTTAAGTTGAATGGTTCAGGAAAGCTTTAATATGGGTGTGGTATTTAAGGAGAGACCTGATGAAGATCAAGGAGCAAGTCATGAAACTGTCCCAAGAATGAGTGTTCTGGGCAGAGAGACTAAAGAGAAAGCCCATGAAATAGAAACATGCTTGACATGTTTAATGACCAGCAGGGAGGCCAGCAGTGTATCTAGAACAAAATGAACAAGGGAAGAGTAACAGGAGATGAGATCTGAGGGAAAACGTGCAGGACCTTTAGGCCCATGGTGAAGTCTGTGGCTTTTACAGTAACTGATAGGACACAACTAGAGGGTTTTAAGCAAAGTGGTACATGATTTGGTGAGTTTTATAAAAAGTCGTTTTTCTGCTTTGTGGAAAATAGACTGCAGCAGGACAGGGTGGAAGCAGTGAGGAGGCTCTTTTAACATCTAGGAAAGGACAGTAGTGCCTTGATCTAGTTTGGTTGCAGTAAAGATGTAAGAAGCAGTGAGATTCTAAGTTAATTTTGAAGGCAAATGCTCGCAGAACTTTCTCATACAGAGTGCCAGAGGAGGAGTCAGAGATGATTTCAAAGTTTTGTCCTATGTAAATGGAAAAAATGTTGCCTTACTGTGGATGGGAAAGATTGTGGAAGAAACAGGTTTGGGGGAAGATAGGAAGTTCATTTGGGGACATGTTAAATTTTAAGTAACCATTTAAGATGTAAAGTGAAATAAGTTGGGAAAAAAAAGGACCAATATATGATTCCTATTATATGGTATAGAATGTGGAAAGTAGAATGATGGTTGCCAAGGAACTGGAGACTGGGGAAGAGATGAAGAGTTACTACTTAACGGATGTCTTAATTACTTTTCTCTCATTGCTAGAACAAAATACCCAATCCTAGAGTTTAAGAAGGAAAGGTTTATTTAGTTCATAGTTTGTGGAGGTTTCAGTCTATACTCAGCTGGCTTCAAGGTATGATGCCATAGCTGAGAGACAACCATCATTCATGGTGACAGAAGACAGCAAACACAACAAGAACAAAAGGGGAATAGCATGTGAGAAGACTTTTTTTTTCCTATATACTGTATGTAGGCTAACCACCCATAGGGTGAGTGTAGCACTCACACCCATAATCCCAGCATTGGACCACAAACTCTAGAAGCCTGTCTCCATGACTGCATGAGGCTTTTGGGGGGACATCTAGACAAAACCATAACAATGGATATAGAGATTCAGTTTGGGGAAGATGAAAATGTTATGAACATGAGTGGTGATGATGGTTACACAACAGTAGTGATGTAATTAATGCCACTGAACTGCAACACTTAAAAATGTTTCAGTGAAAGTTTTGTAAGTATTTTACTACAATTTAAAAAGTTATTTAGCTGGACGTGGTGATACACACTTGTAATTCCAGCTACTCAGAAGACTGATGCAGAAGGATTACAAGTTCAGGGCAACCTGGGCAACACAGTTGTGATCCTGTCTCAAAAGTAAGATGTAAAGGGCTAGGGATATGGCTCACTGATAGTTTCTTTAGCCTGTGTGAGGACCTAGGTTCAATCCCCAATACAACAAAAAATAAAAAATAAAAAAATTATCTGTAGATTTGAAGTAATATTTTCTTTTCTTTTCTTTTCTTTTCTTTTCTTTTTTTTTTTTTTGTGGCACCAGAGATCGAACTCACAACCTCGCACCTATCAGGGCAGGCGCTGAAGCCACTGAGCCGAACTCCTAGCCCTAGTTTTTTGAGGCAGAGTCGCACTATGTAGCTCAGGCCGGCCTTGCGCTCGCGTTGTAGCCCAAGCCAGCCTCGAACTCACAACCCTCCTCCTACCTCAGCCTCCTGAGTGCTGGGATTAAAGGTGTGCGCCACCACGCCCGGCTTGAAGTAATATTTTCTAATTTTCAAAAAGACTATGAGACTGACTGAAATTATCAAGAGAGTGAGTATAGACAGAGCAGAGGTCTCAGGATAGAAAATCCTGGGTGATTCTAGTGTCAGGAAATGCAGACATGAGTTAGAAGCTACAGATGATTCTGAAAAGGAGCAACCAAGTAACAAGGGAAGATGTCAGGACAATGTTGTAATCTGAACACCAAGTAGGGAAGTTATTGCAAATTTAAAAACTCTTGAGAGAAATTCCTTCCTGGATTAAATCAATGAATTAGAAATTCAGAAAATATTTGGAAACGTGAATAACATAATTATTTATTCATTTTCTATGTCTACTAGAAAGAAGATCTGGATATTGTATGTGAAAGATTCACAACCAGTAAACTGCAGTCCTTTGAGGATTTAGCCAGTATTTCTACTTATGGCTTTCGGGGCGAGGTAAGCTAGAGTTAAAGAAATACGTAAACTATCTTCCTGATGACATTGTCTGTCATTTGTCAGCATATATTTCTCAACAGAGGTAAATAGATTTGCTATTTTTGCCGGGTGTGGTATTGCAGCACTTGGGAGGCTGAGGCAGGAGTATCGCAGTAAGTTCAGGCCAGCCTGGACTACTTAATGAGTTGGAAGTCAGCCTGAACCCATGCAACAAAACCCTGTCTCGAAAAAGCAAAAACAAACACGCAAACCAAGAGTTGCTATTTTTTACTTGTTAAATACAGTGGTACCTTGGTTCACAAGCTTAATTTGTTTTACAGTTCTGGAAAAGATGGCTACTTTTGTGTTTGTATGGAAAAGATGGCCATGGTTGTGTTTGTCACCCAATGCAGAGTTTACATACAAAAACAATTTTGCCAGACACTTCTGTTTGTGAACCAAATTATTTGCAAACAAAAGTGTTTGTGAGCTGTAAATTTGCATATATAGTACTTCCTTAGTTCACTAACTTAATTCTTCCCATGATTTTGGTTGCAACTGCGGAATTAATCTTGCTGTCAAAATTGTGGAAAGAATTGAGTTCATGAACTGAGGTACCAGTGTATATGCAAATTTTAATTTAATTTGGCTTTCCAAGGCTGTGAATTATTCATCAGTACTTAATGTCCAATAAACTAGTTTAAACTTTAGATGTTATATGTTGTGTGTACCCAGCACAACATATAGCTATATGCATGTAGCTTTTTTGGCCAAAAAAAAAAAATTCAAATGTGAATCATTTAGTCAATATATACATCCAAATACCAACATATGGAAAATATAGGGAACTAGTAAGGATGGTAAGTGATACTAACAAAACTGTATGACAGACGAATGACAAAAACTATAAGAAAAAAAAGATCGAGAAGGGAACAAAAACCTATAGATTAAAGGGTGTTTAAGAGATCTTTGAATTTGTTTTTTTTTTTTTTTTTTTTTTTTTGCGGCACCGGGGATTGAACTCACAACCTCGCGCCTGCCAGGGCAGGCACTTAAGGCACTGAGCCAAACTCCCGGCCCTGGTTTTTTTTGAGGCAGGGTTGCACTATGTAGCTCAGGCCGGCCTTGCGCTCGCATTGTAGCCCAAGCTGGCCTCGAACTCACAACGCTCCACCTACCTCAGCCTCCCGAGTGCTGGGATTAAAGGCGTGCGCCACCACGCCCAGCGAGATCTTTGAATTTGAATGTCTGTAATGACAGCACTGTGGAAGGCTGAAGCAAGAGGGTTGCAAATTCAAGTCCAGACTGTGAAACTTAGCAACTTAGAAAGACTGCCTCAGAATTTAAAAAAATTTTAAAAAGGGTAGGGTTCAAGCCCCAGGACCACAAAAAATAAGTAGCCAGTGAACAAACTTCATTTTGTAGATATTACCTCCATCCTAATTTGAGTGAATTGTGGGGAAAAAAAATTTAAGATAAATATGCTAAACCCAGATTGGCTATTTGATGCTATTGAGTAGAAATTATTAATTTTCTTAATAAAAAATACTGTGGGTGACACATGCCTATATTCTCAACAACATGGAAGACTGAGGCAGGAATATCACCAACCTTGGCAATTTAGCATTGAGGATTCAATCCTTAATATTGAACAAAAAAATACTATGGAATTTGTAACAGTTTCTTTTAAGATACTTCACTGAAATATTTATAGATTAAATTATTAGAGAAATATATGATATAGAAAATAGAAAAAAATTAAGACTAAAAATGGGATTTTCTATTTTGATGACTTAGTTCCTTATGGATACCTTTACATCCATTAAATTTAGACCTATATAGTTCTTGTTGGGTACATACTATTCTATTATGAATAATGTACTATATGGAGTTTCATCTAGTGATTTCCTTTTGAACATTTAGGCTATACTTCTTTCCTGTTTAAGGCGCTGATGAATATTCTTATATAGACACTATGTTTTGTTATTTACTTACTTACAAATTTACTGAAGTAAAAATACACCTTTTTAAAATGTTAGTAGTAGTTTTTTACTGCTGGTGGCCCACTAATTACCATAAAATCGATGGTTTAAAACAATGCACATTTATTGTTTACAGTTCTTAGGATCAGAAGACATGGGTCTCATTAGACTGAAATCAAGGTTTTGGCAGGGGTGTGCTCCTTTCTGGATACCCTAGGGGATGAGAGAAACTGTGTTTAATTATTTTGAGGAAATGAGAGTAAGGGTGGGAGAGAGGAAAGAAGCCTATTACTCTTCATTTTAGGCCTCCCTTCGGTTTTTAAATTTATGTATTACTTAAAGTTTTTTTTTTTTTTTTTTAAAGGCAGCTGTGACCCAGTATCTGTAATTTGGGACTATTTAGATCAAACCAAGATAGTCTCAAGGACTCTCTTACAGTGACCCCCAAAATGTTCCTAATAGGGATACTTTACCCTGAGGCTGCCTTATGTCAAGCTCTGGGAATCGTTTTGTCCTGACGTTGCAACTCGTGGGTCATTTTCCAAGCTCATGGCCTCCTAGAGCCTTAACTGGACAATCTTTAGGGTTATTATTTTACTGTGATTAGACAAGATTTATTTAGGGATTTCTTTGTGCCAGCAGAGGTTCTAATGCTTTATGTATGTATGTATTACATGTTATTCCCAACAGTGCACTCACAGAGTAGATTCTACCATTGCCCTGTTTTACATGAGCAAACTGACACATAGTGATTAAGAGCATGACGGGCACATATCTAGAAAGTAGCAGAGAGGGATTATTTTAGGTACATTGACTGCAGTCTGTGCTCCTCCCCATTTGTTCCACTAGAAAGGCCCTGTCAAGTAGCAGGACCACTTACTGTGCCATTTGTAGTGGGACTCTTTTTTCTGTGGTGTTCGGTACTGTTGTACTACGTGCATGTTTAATGTCCACCCTTACACAGGCCTCAAAATCATTTATATATTTTTTTGATGATGAAAATTACAGGGAGCCAGGGATGTAGCTCAGTGGCATAAGCACCTGCCTGGCACGTGTGAGGTCACGAGTTTGATCCCTGGTACCAAAAAAGGAAAGAGAAAGAAAGGGGGAGGGGAAGGAAAGAAGGAAGGAAGGAAGGGAAAAGAAAGAGAAAGAAGGAAGGAAAGAAGAAAGAAAGAAAAAGAAAGAAAGAAAGAAAATAAATTACAGGGAAATCTAGCTAATACCACGTAATTCTTGAGCCTGAGGAATGTTTTTTGTTTTTCCTTATTTGGTTTTTGTTTTTGTTTTTTTTTGTTTTTTTTTTTTTGCGGCACCGGGGATTGAACTCACAACCTCACGCCTGCCTGACAGGCGCGTGAGCCGCTGAGCCAAACTCCCAGCCCTGGTTTTTTGAGGCAGGGTCGCACTGTGTAGCTCAGGCCGGCCTTGCGCTCGCGTTGTAGCCCAAGCCGGTCTCGAACTCACAACGCTCCGCCTACCTCAGCCTCCCGAGTGCTGGGATTAAAGGCGTGCGCCACCACGCCCGGCTTGGTTTTTGTTTTTGAAACAGGGTCTCTTTTGCTGAGGCTGGTCTCTAACTCCTTTGCTTGATCAGCCTTAGGACCAAGTTGTTTTTAATGAACTGATCCTGCCTCAGCTGTATAGATGCTGTCAAACAGACCTCATTGCAGTGCTGCTCCTGGGTTATGTGTTTGCATACTGATGATGATGTTCTTTTCATAAAAAGAGATACAGATCCCAAGGGACCAGAAAACCAATCTTGTTTGTAAGGAAGAAAGAAGGGATAATAGGTTTTTAAAATGTTTTGTTTTAGTTGAATAATTTTAATTTTATATTTCTATCCTTATAGTTACTTATATAAAACAGTTTTGAGTAACAGTCTCTACTATCATGTATTTGGAATAACTGCACTATTTCTGAAAGCAGATTTTTAAATTATTACAAGATAAATCATTCAAGATAATTTAAGCATGCCTGCTATCATTTGGATCTGGGATGTCCCTAGTAGGCCTGTGTATTAATGCCTTAGTCTCCCAACTTGATGCTACTGAGAAGAAGTGGACATTTGAAGAAGTGGGGGCTGGTGCATGGTCTTCAGGTCACTGGGGAATGTGCCCTTTAAGGGCCTGTCACATCCCTTTCTCTGTTCTCTCTGTGGGCATCCCATGAGGTGAGTGGTTTTGCTGCCCCATTGGTTCCTCTCCATCATGTGCTGCCTCAAAATAAGCCCAAAAGCAGTGGGACCAACTGATCATGGACTGCACTCTGAAAATAAAGCTTTCCTTTTATAAGTTGATTGTCTCAGATATTTGCAGCAGTAATGGGAAGCTAAGAATGCTATAGTTCTATCACCTGAATACAATTGCTGTTAATATATTAATGCTTTAGTGTGTTTCCTTTTTGACATTGTAATATAAATTTTCTCTTGCTTTAGTGATTATGCTGTGGATTCAATTTTATATCCTTTTTTAAACATGTCAACAAAGTGTTCATTGTTGCCGCATCTTAGTACAAAACCGAAGAGGCGGTTTAGACACTTTTTCCTTAGCAATTTGTTTTTGCTTCATTCCATTTTATTTTCTTCTGTAGGCTTTGGCCAGCATAAGTCATGTGGCTCATGTTACTATTACAACCAAAACAACTGATGGAAAGTGTGCATACAGGTGTAGTATTGTCCTTTACTCCTATGTATTCATCCTGAAATGTACTTTTTGCCTAGATGTCTCAGAATCCTACCTAACCTCTAGTGTTACCTTTTTTGTTGTTGTTGTTGTTAAGACTAAGAAAGGTTTATTGGGGAACAGAAATAGCTCCAGATACAGAAAGGGTACTGACTAGGTTGCCCCATGTCTGTTTTTTGTTTGTTTATTGGTATATTTATATATACATAATAATAACATTCATCATAGGGAATTTGTACCTGTATATGTTATGTCTTGCTGCTTCTTTTTTCCCCTGTTCCCCTTCAACGCTTTTTTCCCTCCTTATTCAAAAAAGCCTTGTTTCCATTTTTTCCTTCTATTTTATTTCTTCTCCCTTCCTTCTCTTCTCCCATGCCTTTTCCTTACTCCCCTCCCCATTTTAACATTTTCTTCCAATTTCTCAATATTTCGGTCCTTATTTTACAATTTGATTTGTCATACTAGAGAAACAATGCAGTGTTTAAACATGTATGTCCAGTTTATTTCACTTAAGAGTATGGTCTTAAGGTGTATCTATTTAGCTAGAAATGTCTCAAGCTTATTCTTCATTATGGCAGAGTAGTACTCCATTGTATAAAAAAAATATCTTCTTTATCCATTCATTGGTTGATAGGCGTTTGGACTGTTTCCAAGATTTAGTTATTACAAACTGTACTACTATAAACATGGGTGTGCATATCTTGCTGTGGTATGATACTTCTAATTCTTTCAGCAAATTACCAAGAAGGGGTGTAACTGGGTCAAGTGGACCTTCTAGTTTTAATTTTTTGAGGAATCTCCACACTGATTTCCACAGTGGTTGTACAAGTTTACACAGCCACCAACAGTGGAGAAGGGTTCCTTTTTCCTTCCAGCCTCGCCTGTGTTTGTTACTGGTTGATTTCTTGATAACAGCCATTCTTTCTGGAGAGTTGGAATCTCCATGTTGTTTTAATTTGCGTCTCTCAAATGACCAGTGTTGTTGAACATTTTTTCATATATTTGTTTGCTGTTTCTAATTCTTCATCTGAGAAGTTTGTTCATTTCAGATGCCCATTTTTGGATTAGGTCTTTAAATTGCGGGGAGGGGGTCTGATTTTTGTTTTTTTTGTTTTTTTTTTTAGTTCTTTGTATATTAGTCCCTTGTCTGAGGAATAGCTGCCAAATTTTTTTCCCATTCTGTGGGTTGTCTCTTCACTCTGTTGATGATTTGTTTTGCTGTGCAAAAGCTTAATAAGATGAAATCCCAGTTGTTGATTCTTTGTTATTTCCTATGTAATTGAAATTTTGTTCATAAAGTCTTTGCCTACACCAGTATCTTTATGATTTCAACCTATTTTGTCTTCCAGCAGATTTTAGTGTTTCTATTTTAATATTTAAGTCTTTGATCTTTTTGATGTTAGTGTAGTGTGTGGTGAGATACACTGGTCTAGTTTTAATCTTTGGTATGTGGAAATCCAGTTTTTTAGCACCTTTTATTTATTAAAGAAGGTATTTTTCTTCCAGTGAAGGTATTTGGCTCCTTTGTCAAAGATAAGGTGTCTGGTGTGTTTGAAGTTCTTTCTGCATCTTGTAATCTGTTCCATTGGTCCTTGGGCCGGTTTTTTTTGTTTTGTTTTGTTTTGTTTTGTTTTTTGCCAGTACCATTCTGTCTTTATCATAGGAGTTTTGTAGCACAATTTCAAGTAGGGATTGTAAATGCCCCTAAATGTTGCCTGGAATTACTTTCTCTGCTCTGGGTCTCTTCTGATTCCAAATGAATATTAGGATTTTTTCTGTAATTCTGTGAAATATGTTATTGGGATTTCAGTAAATCTGTATAATAATTTGGAAGTATGGCCATTTTCATTATATTGGTTCTACCTACCCAAAAACAAGGGAAATCTTTCCATTTTCTGGTATCTTCTTTGATCTCCTTTTTCAGAGTACTGTGGTTTTCAGTGTAAAGATCTTTACTTTCTTTATTAGATTGATTCCTAGGTATTTCTTTTTTTTTGGATGGCATTGTGAATTTCTCTCTTAGGTCATTATTTGTGTACAGAAATGCTATTGTTTTTTGAGTGTTGACTTTGTATACAGCTACACTGTTGAATTTGGTTATTAAATCTTTTAGGTTATTAAACCTGATTAGATTTTTCAGATGCCTTTCTGTGAAGTTTTTGGAGTCTTCTATGTAGTGTATCATGTCATCTGCAAATAATGATAATTTAACTTCTTCCTTTCATATCTATATTCCTGTTATTTCTTTCTCTTGTCTAATTGCTCTGGTTAATGTTTCCAGAGCTCTGTTAAACAAGAGTGGTGATAGTGAACATCCTTATCTTGTTCCTGATTTTAGTGTGAAAGTTTTTGTTCATTTAGTATGATATTGGCTATTAGTTTGTCATAGATGACTTTTATCAGATTGAGATAAAGACCATCTATCCCAATTTTATGTAGGGTTTTTATCATGAATGGGTATTGGACTTTGTCAAGTGCTTTTTCTGGATCTGTTGAGATGATCATATGGTTTTTGTCTTTGGCTCTGTTAATATGGTGTATTACATTTATTTATTTGTGTATATGGAACCATCCCTGAATCCCCTGGATGAATCCTACTTGTTCATGGTGTATAATCTCCTTGATGATTTGCTACATTGTTTGCCAGTATCTTACTGAGGATTTTTGCATCTGTGTTCAGTAGAGAGATTGGCCTGTGGTTCTCTTTTTTGGTTGGATCCTTCTCTGGTTTTGGTATCAGCGTAATGCTTGCTTCCAGGAATGAATATAGAAGTGTTTCTTCCCTTTAATTTCATTAAAGAGTTTGAGAAGTAGTGGCATTAGGGCATCTTTATGTTTCTTGTAGAATTCAGCAGTGAATCCATGAGGACCTAGGCTTTTCTTTGCTGGAAGATTTTTAATTACATCTTCAATTTAATTGACTGATATTGGTTTATTTCAGATTTTTATATCTTCTTGATTCAGTTTTGGAAATTCATATATATCTCAGAATCTGTTCTTTTCTTCTGTGTTTTCCATCTTACTAGAATACAGGTTCTTGAACTTGGCATAGATGATCTTCTGGATCTGTTGTAATTTTACCCTTTTCATTCCTAATAGCATGGATTTGTGTCTTTGTTCCCTCTTTTTGATAAGGTTGACTAAGGGTTTGTTAGTTTTATTTAATCTTTTAAAGAGCCAACTCTGTGATTCATTGATTCTTTTTTATTGTTTTATCTCAAATGCATTGATTTCTGCTCTGATCTTTATAATTTCTGCCCTCATGTAAGCTTTGGGTTTTACTTGCTGTTCTTTTTGTAGAAGTTTGAGGTTCAACATTAGGTTGTTTAGCCGGGCATGGTGGCGCACACCTTTAATCCCAGCACTCGGGAGTCTGAGGTAGGAGGAGCGTTGTGAGTTCGAGGCTGGCTTGGGCTACAACGTGAGCACAAGGCTGGCCTGAGCTACTTAGTGCGACCCTGCCTCAAAAAACCAGGGCTGGGAGTTTGGCTCAGTGGCTTCAGCGCCTGCCCTGGCAGGTGTGAGGTTGTGAGTTCGATCCCTGGTGCCGCAAAAAAAAAACAAAAAAAAACAAGAAACATTAGGTTGTTTATTTGAGCTCACTGTGTTTTTCTTATATGAGAATTCATCGCTATATATTTCCTTTGTAGAACACCTTTCATTGCATCCCATAAATTCTGGCGTGTTGTAGTGGCATTATCATTTAATTGTAGACACTGTCTAATTTCTTCTGTAATATCATCTGTGACCCACTGGTTGTTCAGGTGGAGGTTATTTTAATTTCCATGCACTTATGAATTTTTTGTGGGGTTGGTTGTTTTTTGTTTTTTTGCCATTGAGTTCTAATTTCATTTCACTATGGTCTGATAATATGCATGGGATAATTTCAAATCCTTACATTTACTTAACCATGTTCTGTGAGCTATTGTGGTCTGTTTTAGAAAAAGTTCCATGTGCAGCTTAGAAGAATGAATATTCTGAGGTTGCAGTGTGAAACACTGTAGATAGCCATGTAAGTCCATTTATTCAAAAGTTTGGTTCAATTTTCATATTTCTTTGTTGATTTTCTGTCTAAGTTCATCCATTTGTGACAGTGAGAGATTGAGGTCCCCCATTACAATTTTGTTAGTGTTTATTTGATTTTTCATGTCCCTTAATATTTGTTTATTTGTGGGGCGCACTTGTATTTGGTGGATATATATTTAGGGTTGTTACCTCTTCCTCTTGGATTGTTCCCTTTACAAGGATGTCCTCACTTTTTTTGTCCCTCACACAGTCTTTGCTTAAAATCCACTTTGTCTCCAGCCCCTGCTTTTTTCTGGGTTCCTATCACATGAAGTATTGTTTTCTGTTTTTTGGCTTTCTGTCTGTCAATTTCTTTTTGATTAAATGTGTTTCTTGTATGCAGTATATTGATGGATCTTGCTTCTTGATCCATTCTGCTAGTCTATTTTGATTGGTGAATTGAGACCGTTTACATTGATGGTTTTAACTGATATGTATTGAGTTAACCTTGTCATGTTATTTTCCCTTTGTTGGTTCTGTTCCCCGCCCCCTCCCCCATTTAATTTCCTGCCTTGCCTGGTGAATTCATTCTGATGGTGTTCATGGAGTTGCAGACCTCATTACAGGGAGGAAAGAAATAAAAAGACGAGAAAAACAGCAACAACAAAACGACTAGAAACAGTGTTCACATTCATAAATCAGGGACAATCAATCAAAAAAAACAAAAAAGAAAAAATGTCCAATTTAGGGCGTGTCTCTGCTGTCATTGCTAGACAGAGTGGGCAGACAGAGCACAGATCCATGTTGATTAATCCCAGCAAGCCAGCTGTAGATTTATGGCAGGGTAGTGGATAATCCCAGCAAGCTTGTACCTTTAGTTCCACCAAAGTTCAGGCTGGTTTCTGGCTGTGAGGGTAAAACCCAATTTGCTCAGCCTGCAACACTCTGTGTGCCTCCTGCCAGCTTGAACTTGGTTGTACCTCATCCTGACACAGGGAGCTGTTAAATGGAGCCAGCCCACAGCTGCTCTGACTTCTGAGCTCAATTGGCTCCTCTCCAAGATGACACCCAACCCATCTCCCTTTCCTGGGGCATGTCTGAACCTGTGCACTCCGCTGAATCCACTGCTCTGTTCAACTGGTGCGTTTCTCCCCAGAGGCCCCTTGGGTGCCACTAGTCACCATGCTTCTGCAGGTTTGAATTGCCCCTCCTGGGCTTTGAGCCAGGGTTCAGGGAAAAAGCACTGCTTGCCACCACCTTCTTCTGTGTTGAGATCTCTTTCTTCACTCTCCTCTTAGGCTTAAATTCTCACTTTAGATCCTTGCTGCATCTTAGGGACCCACTTCCCTCCTTCTTTTCTTCCTTACGTTGTTATATTCCAACCTCTGGACACCAAATCTCAGAGACCCTGTTTCTGTGCTGTTCACCACTCTGCCATCTTCCCAAAATCCTAGTGTTAACTTCCTTTTTTCTCCTTTTTTTTAGATTTCTTAATTATTTTTTTTTATTTTTACAAAACAAAACAGAAAAAAGGATAGAAATGATAAAAAAATTTCAAAAAAAATAGTAGGAAATTAACACTAATATAGTGCATGTTGTTATCTTAGAAGTAGTTGTTCAGGTTACAAGATTTAAACACCAAAAAACGATCAATCAAACAATGAAAGCACAAACTATTCTTTTGGGTGAACTGATAGAGATTAATAGTATAGCTATCTATCTTGTATATATACACATATACAAAAATATAGACCTATATACATATAATCTTTTTTCTTCTTCTCTCCTTTTCCCTATCCCAGTTGTTGTTTCCTTTTGAAAACTTTATTTCCCTTTCATAAATTAAACTTACATTTGTAAATATCCTGTTGTCTCCCTAGTGTTGACTTTCTTTTGTCTGAGAACTTAGATAGTTCTTTTCCTCCCTATGGACAAGTTTACAATCAGGGATAATTATTTAGTATAAGAATACTTAAAAGATACAACATTACAAGTGCTCAGCAAGGTGTCTTACACATACAAACTCTGAGAATGTGGTAACTGATTGTGTTATTTCTGCCCCTCTGCCCTTCAGGAGTGTATCACTTTGGGCTGATTACTGGGCTATGGCTGGAATGCTGAAGGCTCATGGTTCCTTTGTTAGCTCCTCAGCTACCAGCTCCCAAGTGCATACCTGGGCTGGCTTACCTTCAGCTGCTGGCTGGCTCTGATATTGACACTTATTTTCAGAGGCTGATGAATGGCCTTGGAACAGAACAAAAATGGGATTCAGGGGATCAGAATTACATCTCTATTCTTATAAGCAGTGGGTATTCACTAGCTGAAGACAGGTAGGAATACTCCCCACCATCCCTGGAAATTTTTAAACATGCAGGTTTTTTGTAAATCAACTACTTATACCTACTTCCTAGTCTTCATCAGCAAATGTGTAAAGTAATGGAAACGGGCATTTTAGAGCATGCAGCACGAGTGCTAGGGGAGCCATGGGGTGTGGGTGGACTCATGACTACAGTCATCTCACCAGGAAAACAGTTGTGAATTAATTTCTTCCGAGGGCTGTTTCTTCAAGGGTCATGTTATGCCCCACCTGGGATCCCTAGTGGCTTCTCTCCTGTGACAGGATGAAATTCAGAGTCTTCATGTGGGAAACCAGTACCCTCATCCCACCCTGCAGCCTCTTGTCTCCACACATTCCAGCTGCCATGTATTGGAAAGCTTTTGTGGTTATGTGGTTATGTTTTTCCCTTCTTAGATGGTCTTCCTCTTATCTCCAACTATAGCTCCTTAAAGCCCAAATGAATTTTTCTATCTTCTGCAATATTTTTGCCTACCTTCATTCCCACCCCAGATTGAATGTTTCCTTCTCTAGACCACTTAGTACATTATTCCATTATGGTGGTAAAAGTCTATCCCATTGTAGGTCTGAGACTTTTTTGTTTTTTTAATATTTATTACCAAGACCTTCAAAGGCCTAGTACCTGGTAACTTCTCAATAAATGATTGCATAATTATAGAGTATTTTCCTGTTATCTTGGGCAGTTGCACAACTGTTGTGTAGAAACTCAGAACTCAGAAACTAAAAAACAAGATTTAGTACAAGATTTTTTAAAAAATTCAATTAAAATGATTATGGAAAGGAAAATAAAATGGTAATTAAGACAGTATATAGTATGGCTGTGTTTAATCTATTATTAGTATAATATTATTTGTTTACCTTTTGAATAAATATCTGTTTCTATTAGATATTAACAATCTTATGTATTTTCTGATTAGAGCAAGTTACTCAGATGGAAAGCTGAAAGCTCCTCCTAAACCATGTGCAGGCAATCAGGGGACCCAAATCACGGTAAGAATGGTACATAGGAATGTAAATTGGTGGAAAAGAGCTTTGTATAGATATTAAAATAAAAAATAAAGTTGGCTGTGAACTTTCAAGGTAATAGAGTTAATTCTTGTTAGTTAATAGAAGCCCAAGGATATCATCCTATAAGCAAAAAAAAGAAAAAAGAAAAAAAGGGTTTTGTTGCATGACAGCCTGTCCCTTATCTTTTGTGAGGGCCTGGGAGATTATTTATCAGGATGGCAGGAGTCAGTGCCAGAGTAGAACATTCAGACCAACTGCCAAAGACACGGGTTGGAGTCTGAGTCCGCACAGTCAATGGTTGTGTGCCTGGAGGCAAGTCACTTAATATCTCTGACCCTACATTTTCTCATCTATCAAATCAAACAAAGAATATCTGCCTCAAAGTGTATTTTGTGGATCATTTGACAGTTTCATTAATTGGGAAGAAGTCCAGTATGCTGTCTTATTTCTATAGCACTTCATTCCCTCTCTTATCTGTGATCCCGTGTACCTTGCTGTTGTGTTATACCTCCTGCCCTGCCACCCTTAATCCAAGCTAGAGCACATCGCCTCGAAGGCTCATGAAACCTTTCTAATCCCTGCTTATGATGAAGCATGCGGGAGTCAGAAATGACGTGTGCTTTGCAGTGCATGTGAGAAGGGAGCCTTACCAGGGTGACCACAGTGTCACTTCAAGGAACTCCAAATGGTCTCAGAAATTTTATGATTTTCCTTAATTTGAAAAATATCTTTGAATGCCATGTGATGTCATAATTGTTTATAAATTCATACACATGTCTCACTAAATTATGTGCTCTTCTGAACAAGATTCCACTTTAAAATTTATCTTCACAGGTTACCCCTACCCCTCACCCACACCCACACTTCAGATATTACTTTTGCCTTTTTGAAGATGGGAGGGATCTCCCTGGAGTGGCTAAGGTCTGGAAGGGTGGAATCTAGGGCCCTTACTTGCTTACACAGCATTGATAGCAAGCTTTGAGCTCTGTCCCTCACTGACACAGGCCTGCACACTGCTGTGTAAGCAGCAGTTCACAGCCACTGTTGGGCTGTGGTCTAGAGGGGCTTCCTCCTGTGTAGTGACGCACCTGTGCTGCTGTGCAGGCCCTGTTAAAGTAAAGACTCGCTTTGGTATTCATAAAAAAAAAAAGGTAAAATAGAATTTGTCTTTATATTTTCAGCACAAAGCAAAGAGCCCAACAGAGGTAGCACCTGGTACATGTTGGAGAAGTTAATGAGTCACTATGGGAGGCAGGAAAAATATCCTTTAATTCCTTTTGCAGTGTTGCCCTATCCCTTTCCCTTTTCCCTAGTCAGTGCTTAGAGTTGTGCTGTTGGTAAAATATCTTTAAATTCACTACTTACGTCCCAGCTTTTGGTGGACAACTTGAGCCTTTCTTTCTGTGCAGTTGTATGAATTTACAAGAAAATTAATCTTCTGTTCAGGTGGAGGACCTTTTTTATAACATAACCACGAGAAGAAAAGCTTTAAAAAATCCAAGTGAAGAATATGGGAAAATTTTGGACGTTGTTGGCAGGTACAGTTCAAAATGTGGGAGTGGGTCTCTGTGATTTGTCATCACAGTAATGTGTTCTGGTGCTTGTAAATTAAAAGCAGTTGCTGAACTAAATGGCAAACAGTAGAACTAGCCTATATATTATTCTGGTCAGGGTTTAATCATCACTTCTGAGCTTTTTCTCAGCTCCTCTACAAACAGCAGTTGGTCTTTGTGTCAGTGAGGGCTCTTTGGTGCAACCAAAACAAAATGATCTTAGCTCCTTGAGTTGAAAAGAAATTTATTACAAGGCCAGGAGTTTCCAAGTAGAAAGAAGTATAGACAGCTGCTCCTTGGAGAGGACAGGAACCAGGGGAATTTCCGCGATTTAACATCGTTACCTGTCCCCAGTTACTTTCATTCTTTTCCTGACCCTACTTTTGAATGTTTCCTGGAGAGTGCATCTGATTGGCATAGTTTAGGTCGTATGATCCTGTGCCCTTGCCTGAGAAGTGAAGACTTCTTGACTGGCAGTTTTATCTAGCATGCATCAGATGGCATGGGATAGAGGTGGTTGCCTAAAGGAAGCTTGCAGCCTGTTAGTAGAAAAAAGAAAGGGGATTCAAGGCAGATGAAAACCACATTCTGCCCATGGTAGACTTAATTTACTACTACACTTGACTCCAGCATGGGCTCTCTGAACTCATATGTCCTTGAGATATAGTAGAAATTTGTTAACTTTTTAGTATTTCTTTAAAAATCTAAAATGAATCAAACATTTGCCCATAATAAAATGACACAGACTTACACATGGTTTCTTTATTTTTCCCTGGAAATGTATAAACCAGTGTCAGCTCCTGAAATCGAGATGTGATTACAAAATACAGTGAATGTTTAAATTTTTAAAAATGTATTACAGTAAAAGACATGTTGCCTTTCATCCATGGCAATTGTCTTTTACTCTAATTTTTTAAAAATTTAAATATTTACCATATATTTTGATCACTCTTGTAGAGGAGTCCTAGCTGACTGTTTTGGTTCTAGGTATGGTAAAATAAAATATTGTTACTTCATAAGTGCATTTGCTGGACATAATCTTTCCATTATTGGGGGCTATAGAGGAGTAGTAATGTAGCAGCCAACCAAGAAAAGGCTGTAAGATATTGGCGCAAGACTTAAAGGCAAGGAAAGAACCTGGCATTGAGGTCTCTGAAAGAAAATAAAAATGTGCACATTTGTTACAGCAAGCTTTTCAAGATGTCCTAGTGGCAAACCAGCCCTTTTAAAGGGACACTGTGAAAATAAAACTTCAGGAAAAGAGATTATGCTGAGATCTCTTGAGTCCAGCCAGTAACCCATTACAACTGTTTGAGTCACTTTAGCATTGCTATCTCTATAAAGTCTCTACTAGTTTATTTTCCTGAGGATAGGATAGTGTGTGCTAAGATATTTTTGTTTATACATAGGTCTGCTTAAATTGCTTAGCTCTAGCAATTTACTTAACTAAAAGGGGGTCTCTGACATCTCTTACCATTTTGGTAGTCTGCTTATCTTTAATTTTGTTTTTCTTTCTAGGTATTCAATACACAACTCAGGCATTAGTTTCTCAGTTAAGAAAGTAAGTTCTTGGTTTTTAAGGGATGGTTTTGTATTAGGAAAAGAAGCAAGAAGATTTTTAATAATTTGACTGTCGCAACCATTGAGACAGAAAGTCATTGTATCTTCTTTTATCAGCAAGGTGAGACAGTTGCTGACATCAGAACACTATCCAGTGCCACAATTGTGGACAATATTCGCTCCATCTATGGAAATGCTGTTAGTCGGTATGTTGATATCCTACATATGAAAAATCTTGCATTCATTATCATGTTTTAATATGTAACTACAGTATTTTGGAATCTGTCAGGATAGCACCTGCTTTAAGAGTTTGCTTTAATCAAATGTGTAGACTCGTTTTCATGTTTCAGTTTTTTAATGGAGTCATTAATTCATGTAATCAACCCTTCTAGGTCCATGCTGTCTATTAGATAGTATGGTTGTAAATAAGCATGCTCTCTCTAGGTGTTTGTCTTCAAAATATTTATAACATAAAATTCTGTCATCCTCCAAAACTTCCATTTTTCCTCTTATTTCCACTGTCGTCACTTTAGGATTTCATTTATCATTCAGCTTTACTAATCACCTGTCATATTCCAGGCTTTGTGCTAGAAGTCAGGGACATAAAGACAAATTATTTTTGGCCCTCAAAGACTAGATTTGCGAGTGTCTCCAAGTCTTCATTGTCATGGAAAGCCTAATGGAGAAACTTACTATAGATTCCTCTTGGTGCTCCCATCTGCGTGTAAACATTATCATTTCCATCGAAGATTCCCAGCTGCACATCAGGACTTTACAGAGCCCAGAGTGACTGTGTCATAATCTGAAGGGACGAATACTGAGACTTCCATATGGCAGGGATGAATGAGGTGCTATGGGTACACAGATGAATAGAGAATGACACGGAAAACAAAAATCTTGAAAAGCAACTGTCATCACAGTATCACATTTTTACTTCAAAGAACAAATTATTCATTATTGAGCCAAACCAAGTTCCCAACTAGGGAACAACCGATTTACTTTTAATTATCCTTTCTCATAAGTGTAAATAAATGAATTTTTTAAAGCAGTATTTCCAGAGTGAAGGGAGAACTGTGTTCTATAGTGTAGCATTTCAGAGCTTGACTAAATTTTCAAGATTCAAAACTAGGAAAATTCCTAGACTGTCAAGAGATTAGGAATCCCCAGAAGCAGCATTTTCCAAAGCAGGTTTACAGAACACTGACCTTGAGACATTTCAGGGGTTTACTGGTTCACTGTGTTTGTGGAACACAGCAAGCTGTACTGTCTATCCAGACATTCAGAGGTCACATTCCTGCAGATAGAGCTCCCACAGTGAGCCCTTAGTGAGTGCAGCTGTTCTCTAGGTTCTATGTGTGAGTACAGTAGTAAGTAAAACAGAAACTATTCTTGGCCTCAGAGGATTCTCTAGTTGGAAAGACAAATGAGATGATTTACCATTCATTAGCAGATTGTGCTTACTGCCTCAAAGGAAGACTACTGGGCATGATGGGAGGATCACTAAAGCAGTGGTGGCAAATCTATGGTCTGTGTGCCCCAGCGGGCTGTTTGTATCATTGAAAAGTTTAAAAGGTTCGCCATTACTGCTCTAGAGTAAGAAAGAGGGAGCATCAGAGAAGGCTCTTTGAAGAATTAATTCTTGAGATACGAAGGATAAATAGGCATTCACTAGCTATCAATAGGTTAGAAGTAGAGCTCTCCAGGCAGAGGAACCAGCCCTTGGAAAGACCTTCAGTCAGAAGTAAGTGTGATTTTTCTGACAACCAGTTTTTGACCTTCCTCTCCCCAGTAAACATTCTGGGCAAACCCCTTTTGGTGCTATTCATTATTATAGTAAGGAATTCAGCAGAGGTGATTTTTTCTTGAAATCACATGTTTGGGATTTAGTTACTAAGATACATAAAACTTTCAGCAAAATAAGGTCCCAGAGCTCATTGTATTCCAGCAGTGATAGCAGTGCTTGGTGCAGAGCATGAGTGCTTGAAAGCACTAACTGGTGGATGTGTGGATGGATTGGTGGGTGGATAGACAGTTGGATAAATAGATGGACAGGCAGATGGGCAGGTCCAGAGGAACTCAATGAACCAAGTTTCTGAGGTCTTTATTTGATCAAGTTTATGGGAAAGAACTCTATGTTTTCTGATTCTTTCATAATGTTTGAGTTTTCTCAAAAGTCTCACAATTTCTCTTTTTTTAACCAGAGAATTGATAGAAGTTGGGTGTGAGGATAAAACCCTGGCTTTCAAAATGAATGGCTACATATCTAATGCAAACTACTCGGTGAAGAAGTGCATTTTCTTACTCTTCATCAACCGTAAGTGAAAAAGAACTAAAGCAGGAGTGTATACACGGAGAATTTAATGAAACCCTGGGATTTCATGCCAAAGTGTAGTTTGATTAGGAAGAATTTCTAATTTTTGTCCTCTGAGCCAGTACACCTTTCTTACCTGCTGGAATGAAGAGATTTAAGCACTTCCTAAGCAGAGCTTTCGTAGCACAGCAAAACAGAGAGAGAGGGGTACTTTTGGATAAAGACATTGTCATTCAAGTAAAGAAATTGAATGTTAAGATCCTTAAAATTTGTCTTTCCTTCCTCTCCACACCCCCGCCCCCTTTTTTTTTTTTTGAACTGGAGGTTAAACTCAGGGCCTCCGATGAAATACCTCCCCACATCTCTAGCCCTTTCTGAATAATTTTTATTTTGAGACAGGGTCTTATAAATCATTGAGTTGCCTAGGCTGGGCTCAAACTTGCCATCCTCCTGCCTCAGCTTGCCAGAGTGCTGGGATTATAGGCATGCACTACCACACCTGGCTAAGATTTTTCTTTATGGAGAATGAAATTTACGACCTGAAGGACAGTTTCAGGGTGGCAATTAACTAAATGAGTTTAGATTTTTCTCACATTTGTTTCCAGTACATATCTCCCTGCTGACATACTGTTTGTAGGATCTTACTAAGTGCATACTATTTTGCATTCTTCTTTAGAACTTAATTATATTTAGGGTTTTGATAGAGCAACAACAAATATTTCTACATAAATTTTTCCTTTATTTTTCATTTTCCTTACAGAAGTAAGATGTATATTTCCATATCTTCATTTTTCATCATTTTGTCCGTTTTTATCTCACAGGATCTTACCTTTCTTGTTTTAAAGGATTTCATAGTAACTTTATAACTTTTAATTTGTCTCCTTTTCCCATTTTTAGCAGTTAGCCAGCTATAAATATCTAGTTATGGATGCTTTATAACATTTACTCAGAACAGAGCCGGGCGTGGTGGTGCTCGCCTTTAATCCCAGCACTCGGGAGGCTGAGGTAGGCAGAGCGTTGTGGGTTCGAGGCCGGCTTGGGCTATAATGCGAGCGCAAGGCCGGCCTGAGCTACATAGTGCGACCCTGCCTCAAAAAACCAGGGCCGGGAGTTTGACTCAGTGACTTAAGCGCCTGCCCTGGCAGGCGCGAGGTTGTGAGTTCAATCCCCGGTGCCACAAAAAAAAAAAAAAAAAAAAAAAAAAATTTACTCAGAACAATACTGGAAGAGTGAAGAGAGAATCATTTTATGCAGAGATTCTATAAACTCATTTATATTAGCAGAATTTTTTCCTGCTACATTAGAAGGCTTCAACCTGATATATGTAGCAAAACTTGTTACATAGAATGCTCAGAAAATGTTTTTCATTAGTTTTTCTTGACCAGAAAGAGTAACTGCTTTGCAAGACAGTTTGGCTACAAAGTAGACAAACAAAAATCAGTTTTAAGTGCCATCTGACTATCCTGTAGCTGTGTTTCTACTGGGGCTGCTTGCCACAGCCTTTGCGTTAACATCAGTTTATGTGTTCACAATGTCAAGTTTCTAGTCACAAGGAGAGGCCAGATTCTTATGCACACCTGCCCATTAGTTACCTACCCACTGCAGGTTCACCTAGGTTGCAGAGACAAGGAATACTCCTTTGGCCTGTCTCAAGCTCAGAGACTCCAGCTATCCTTTTGTCAGTGATGTGTGGTTAGCATGTGTTACCAAGCACAGGACATTATTGAAGGGGCTGTGAAAGTGGCGAGCACTCAAAGAATTATAGTCTCCTCATCAGTAAGGTCACAGCCACTCCCGTTGTTGAACATACATAGATGTGATGCATCCTTGGTTATAGTTATACAAGACAACAGCTCATCAGCCAGTCATCTAAAATCTGTGTGGAGCTAAAAGAGAACTGTTTTCTGAAAATAAATCTTTCTCTGCTTTTAGTCTTCTTTCTCCCAGTCTTTATTGTTTCCTACGCTTTCCAACCTGAGTCATTTGCTAAATTACCTTAAACACATTCAGCCACTTGTACTGCCTGAAATTCAAGGAAAACTCACTCTTCCTCTTCTTGCCCAGCATGGATACCCCATTGTTAGACCTCCCTGAGCAGAGTTAGCTGCGCTCTCATTGCACCATTTAGCACACACATCTCTGTCATAGTGGTAAGCGTCTGAGTTTGGAATTATTAGCATAGTCTCCCAGCCCTCGGCACACGTGATAAATAACTGACATGTCTTTGCCAAATGAAAAATCAGAGACTGCAGCGTGGGCTGACTGAAGGGAAAAGGAGAGGCAGAATTTATTACTCTTTCGTCTTTCCTGCTACTTGATGAGAAGAGAAACTTCCAACACCATAGTGAGATGCTGGAAAGTGGTGATACATAAAGGAGGCCTTTGTTCCTGAGCTTCTGCTGTGTGCTTTGCTCTTCCTGCAGTGATTTGATGACTTCATGAGGACAAATGCCTATAACCTCACACCTAAGGACAGTTTTTATCTGGTTACTTTCTTTTCATTTTTTAGATCGTCTGGTAGAATCAACTTCATTGAGAAAAGCTATAGAAACGGTGTATGCAGCATATTTGCCCAAAAACACACACCCATTCCTATACCTCAGGTAATGTAGCGTCAATCTCCTTACCCAAGACTTAAAAGAACAGAAATTCTGTCCTGATCTCCTCTGTGAAAGAGAAGGGCTTGCTAGTAGCTGAGTTCCAAAATCAGTGAATCTCATATATCACCAAAGAGATGTTCTGTCCCTTCTTACAGGTAAAAAACAGTTATTTTGTCATTTATTCACTAACTTAGCAGAACTGTGTTGGCAACAAGAAAGCGAGTAACATGTTTAACCCTTTCCAGAAGGGATGGAGAGCCCATGGACAGAGGAGACACATGCTCAGGAAGCTCTGAGCGGTCCTTCTACCCAGTCAATCTGAGAAAAAAACTGCTGTTTCCCTTTGATGAGTGAATCTTTTGCTTTATAGAGATTCTTTATGTAGCATAACTTTTTGGTTGCCCAGGTGTTCACTTAAATAATTTAGTGATCAAAAATTAGCAATGTGCCAAGGATTTGGCTTAGTGGCATAAGTGCCTGCCTGGCAGGCGCAAGGTTGTGAGTTCAGTCCCCGGTACCAAAAAAAAAAAAAAAAAAAAAAAATTTAATAATTTGCAAAGAAAGGGAAAAAAAAAAAAAAAAAAAAAAAGAAAATTTAGTAATTTGCAGAGGAGGGGTAAAATATCATAGTTAAAAGAAGTTTTTAGTTTAAATGTAGATTTGTTAACTCCCTCGTGTATTCTTGTACAAGATCAAGTTATCACTTTGTTCCATCTCTGTATTACCAGGTCTAAATAGAGGATACAAACCACATAAAAATTTGAAAAAAATATTAATGAAAGAACTACAAATGGAATTAGAGTGAAGGGAGATTGGATGATAAATGACAGGGTGTGCAAATATACGGAGCAGCCATTACCCCTATGGCTGAGATAAAGTCCCTCTTTCCCCTCCCTCAGCCCCTCCTGGGCTGAAATGAACCTTGTTGAAGAGGATGTGGCTGTGGGTCACTGCATGGAGAAGAGGTCAATAAGATACTTCCCAGGTGCTATTCTGAGGGATTTCTGGGGAGAACTGCCCACAAGAAGGGACCATGTGGACCCAAACCTAGCTCAAAATCCGCTCCCTCCTCCTCCATGGTCCTTCTGTCATACTGTACTGATAAAACCTCACATTACAAAGCTCCATTAGCAGAATAAGCAATGAAGGATGGATTTGGGAGGAGGTCATAAATTAATAGCTCATACAGTCTCTGAACTGTTGTATTACATTTTAATGGTAGAAAGTTCACTTCCATCGGTTGTTACTTTGATCCTCATAATACTGAAAAGTAAGTAGTGGGCAGATTAATGGTTACTTTGTTTTCACAGATGAGAAAACATCCAAGGAAGTTAAGTAAGTTGCGTGAGGTCACATAATAAGAAATTCTGCCAGTTCAAGAATGCTAATAATAACAGTATCATAAAACAAATGTGTCAGGTACATGCAAATTGATCTTTATGAATTTAATCCCCACCGTAAGCCTATGTGATAGCTAACGCTGTTATGATGACTTTACAAATGAAATAAGCAAAGAAAGATGATATAACTTAAAACCTAATGTTCTTAAGTGGCAGAGCCAACATTTGAACAGCCATTAAGACTCAACCACTGTCACTTAGCCTCCCCAAATCATCTTGGCCACAGCACAGACCATGTGTGTACTCTCCCCACCCATCCTCTGCAATCTCAGGTGATTGTGTTCTCTCACTCTTTTTTTCCTCCCTGCCAGTTTAGAAATCAGCCCCCAGAATGTGGATGTCAATGTGCACCCCACAAAACATGAAGTTCACTTTTTACATGAGGAGAGCATCTTGGAGCGGGTGCAGCAACATATTGAGAGCAAGCTTCTGGGTGCCAACTCCTCCAGGATGTACTTCACTCAGGTAGGGCACATCTCTGCCTGGCTCTGTGCCACTGTCAAATGTGAGAGTCCAGAGTCTTGCCTTGTGCTTTAGAACTGTATTTTTAAATATTATTTTGATATTTTTTTTCCAGCAACATTTACTTCTTTGACTCTGCATAAGGCCTTAGTTGTCTTCCTCACTACCTCCGTGTGGAACCTTGGGCCATCTTCCTAGGGAAGCAAGCTATCTGAATGCAGAATGGGCAGCATCTTTAATGCCTTCATAGCAGTAGAAAGAGTGAGAAGAGCAGAGGCGTCAGTGTCAGACAGACCTGAGTAACCAGCCCTCTCACTACACTTTCCTCGTCTCTGAGTCTCTTAGTAAATTTGGAACTGATCACCCCCATATTTAAGGGCAGTTCAAATAAGTGAACAGTAGACAGAAAGTATTTAGTCCATGGCCTCGCGCTATTCATCTTAAGACAACCAAATATTGATATACAGTAAATATGAACTAAACGCAACAACTATACCTCCACTAACAGTAGAACTTAGCAGTAATAACAGAGTTAACTGAAGGTTAATAAAGCTTAGTGGCTATACTAGTAAGGATAGAGGGGGTAAGGAACGTGAGAATGAAGTAAAATTTGAAAAATAGTGGATGATAGGAAGAGAGAAAAGTGAGGTAATGGGTTGTGTTGAAGTGTAAAAGGAAATTAATAGAATTAGATAAAAGTAACCAAAAAAAAAAAAAAAGGAAAAAAAAAAAACAAAAAGCAAAATTAAGAAAAAATTGAAAGGAAAAAATCCAATGAAGAAAAAGAAAATGATTGTCCATATTCCCTTTTTTTTGAGTCAGGGGAAGGCACACAGAGTCACTCAGTGAGGCTGCTGCTATGGATCTGTGAAGTGGGGCTAAAGAAGCAGGTGGGGAAGTGAATGGTAAAACCCCGTGTCGAGAGCTGAGTGTTGCAGTAGGAGTATAATACTGGGCCCATAATCCAGGGTGTTTGGGTCAGAACATCCTTTTTGATGCCTTGGTCCTTATCACTCCACTCTTGTATTTGAATTATGAACTATTCCCAAAAGAAAATACGTTTAGCATCCCCTCCTGATTTATTCTGTTAGCATTCTGTCACTATGACAAAATACTTGAGAGAAACAACTTAAAAAGAGGAAAGATCTGTTTTGACTGACAGTTTTAGAGTGTTCTGTCTGTGGTCACTTGGTTCCATCTCTGTGCAGCAATGCAGAACTTCATGGCTGGGAACACATGATTGGGCAAAGCTGGGAACCAAAGAGAGTGAGCACTCACTTTTATAAATCCATCAATAGATAAACCCATTAAAGAACTGAGAGCCCTCATGACCTAGTCACTTTCCAAAGGCTCCACCTCTCAACACAGCTGCTTTGGGACTAAGTCTCCAACACATGAGCATCAGATCCAAACCATAACAGTAGGCCACCCCCTAAAGAAGGCATAAAGTAAGATTTCAGCTCCATGGCAATGGTTTTCAAAAAGTTTAATGGATTTTTCTGGGTTAGGAAAACTAGGGGATTGATTTTTTGCCCCATGCAGTTTCTTTCACATCCCTGTGAAGTTTGGAAGTCACAACCTGAGGGTGGGGAGTGGGAAAAAACTCTTGGCAAGGATTCTTGCTAGGTGATGCCCTTTTTTTCCTGTTACATACCAGCAGGAAGTGCATAATAGCCTGTTACGTCATTGCGGTGATGTGACTCATCACTGGCAACATGCCGATTCCTTCATGATTAAGTTGCCCATCAACATCTAGTCATTGAGTACCATTGCCTGAGTCAGTTTTCAATAGATTGCAAACTTATGGTTTTCCCACTTTTTTCTGTATTGACTATCATTCTTCTGTATAGAACTTTGTTTCATGTGTTAGAGCTATTTAATTATTATGATACATAGTTCCCACTAGAAAGGACAGATGCTGAAGTTCTTTGTAATTGCCAGTTTTCAAAGGTCTGAGTTGATGTCTTAGCAATTTACAAAGTGTTTAATGACTTCTCCCTCTCCTGCCTTCCTTCTTCTCCCTCCTCCCTTTCTCTATTTCTCAGTATTTTTTCTTAGCTATTAACAAAGCAGACTGTTTTAATCCATTCTGATCATTTTTCATATTGTTTGTTGCTTGATGATGTTGGGATTCAAAATGTTTCACAAAAAGCTCATTGTGTTGAAGGTTTAGTTGCTGGTTGGCTTTTGGGAAATGATTGAATCATGAGACCTCTAACTTTCCACTGATAGGATCATGATATAATATTCTGGGGAGGCGATGAAAACAGGAGGTGGACCGTAGTTGAAGAGAGTAGACTATGAGAGGGCTTTTTCCCTCCCTTTCTCTCAAATTCCTGGTTACCATGAGGTAAGCAGCTTTGCTTTACCATGTCCTTCTGTGATGGTATTCTGCCTTACTTCAGGCCCACAGCAATGGAACCAAACAAATATAGACTCAAAGCTCTGAAACCATGAGCCAAAATAAACTTCTTTCTCCTTTAAATTATTTATCTCAGATATTTTGTCACAGTGACAAAAAGGTGACTAACACAGTGCTCACAAGTCCATCTTTGTCCATTGGAAGCTCATTTCCATTGGCATCTTTGTCTTTCAACCCAATTGTATTATTATTTTATAATTCCTACATTTCTGACAAGACCAGATGTACTTTTCCATCCCATGCTCTGGGTTGGCTATTTCTCCAAAGAACTCTGGTGGGATTGGTGACTATAATCTGGAATCGGGTGGTTATTGCTTTTGGGTGATCTCTCCAGTGAAGAGAAGTAGAACATGTATATTTAAAATATAGACAGCAGAAAGGTGTTGTCCAAGATTGGTAGGAAGAGGAAATTGGAGGTTACTATTCAATAAATACAGAGCTTAACTTTTGGAGAATGAAAAGTTCTGGAGAAATATAAGGGACATTATTGCACAACAGTGTGAATGTACTAAATGCCATTGAACTCTAACTTTAAAGTAGCTAAAATGGTAACATTTATGTTACATGTATTTTACCATAATAGAAAAATAAAACCCTCTTATAGCAGAAAAAATAGACAAAAGTATGGATACTTCACGTTGACATTTACATTTTAAACTTTTTAAGGTTAGGACTATGCTTAGTGAAATTTATGCTTATAAGTCTTTTCTTTTACTTCAAATTTTGGTTTAAATTGCTTCCATAATAATTCTGTAACGATATTTATATGCAGTTCTTTCTCCAGGATAGCTCCATTTTGGGACCTGGGCTTCTATCCTTCACATTCTCAGTCTTGCCACTGTCTTTTTGATACAGACTTTGCTACCTGGACTTGCTAGTTCCTCTGGGGAGGTAGTTAAATCTACACCAGGTGTGACCTCCTCATCTACTTCTGGAAATGGCGACAAGGTCTATGCTTACCAGATGGTTCGTACAGATTCCCGGGAACAGAAGCTCGATGCCTTTCTGCAGCCTGTGGGCAAGGTCCTGCCCAGTCAGCCCCAGGCCCGTGACCCAGAGGATAGGACAGATGGTTCTAGTTGCAAGACTGGGCAGCAAGATGAGGAGATGCTTGAAATCCCAGCCCCTGATGAAGACACCACAAAGAGTCAGAACATGGAGGGAGATGCAAACAAGGGTGCTTTTGAAACAGCAGAAAAGAGAGCACCCACTTCCAGCCCAGACAACCCCAGGTATGCCTTTTGGGGAAGTTGCAACTTTCCTTCTGTATTCTTGCGTAAAACTGTCTGCTAACTGAGGCTTTTCGTGAACCACTTGCATCTTCTCTTGTTTGACTTATCCTCTGCCTCCACTGGGATAGGTGCGATGGCCCTGTCTACTGTCTCCTTTTGACCATGACTTGAAAGCCACCACCACAATGTCCTTTGAAATATCTTAAATGTCTTTGGTTCTCAATGTTAGTTGAAAACACATCAGAAAAAAAAGCAGATGTATCCTTTGTTTTTAGTGAAACATTTGAGAAAATCTCAACCCTAAAAGTGGCTAGCAAGAGAAACTTGGAATAGATCTTTCATTCTACCCAAAGTTGTCACTCCTTTCAAAAGAAGCACACTTTATGAATCTAGTGAATAAAGCCCCTAGAATTGAGCTAGTAGTGAAAGAAAGTGAAAGAAAAGGGGCAGGACGGATGATAGAGAAGACTCACTTACTTTTGAGCATTTCCAGTGTATGCTCTGCAGATTCTCTAAGGACATCATTAACTTGCTGATTCCGTCAGTGGCTGTATTTAATGTGTACACATGCTGAACTTGGAGATCAAGGTGAAGTTACTTGCGAAAGGGTATGTGTGTACTTCGGGACTGACCATCAGCAATCCTTGCACTAAGCGGGGCGTGGTGGTGCACGCCTTTAATCCCAGCACTCAGGAGGCTGAGGTAGGAGGAGTGTTGTGAGTTCGAGGCCGACTTGGGCTACAAGGCGAGCACAAGGCTGGCCTGAGCTACACAGTGCGACCCTGCCTCAAAAAACCAGGGCCAGGAGTTTGGCTCAGTGAGTTAGTGCCCGTCTGACAGGTGTGAGGTTATGAGCTCAATCCCTGGTGCCGCAAAAGAAAAAAAAAGAAATTCTTGTAATAAATGACCATTTGACCTTGGATGGCTTACTTCAGTTTGCTCATGTTTGAGTCATTCTAGCAAGACAAGTTCTAAGGATTTTTCCCAGAGAATAATAAAATTTGTTGGTATTTATTGAGCAACTATTGTATGCCAGATATATCCATATCTCATTGAATGCTCTTAAAAACTTGAAGAAGAAGCATTTTGTTTGTTTATCCCTTGGGGAATTAAATGATACTTACCACACCACAGTCAAAGATAGATAAATAGACAAGTAGATTTTTTTTTTTTTAAACAAGGTCTGTATGTAGTATAGGCTGGCCTTGAGCTCACAATGTAGCCTAGGGTAGTCTTCAACCCACAGTGATCCTCCTGCCTCAGCCTGCCAAATGCTGGGATTACAGATAGGCACCACCATACCTGGCTTCAAAGAACTTTTTTTAAAGCAGAAGTCAGATCACATCACTCCTGCTGAAAACCTTCCAGTAGCTTCCCATTCCATGTTAGGGATAATTTACATCGCTTGCCCTGCCTTCCCTCTGGCCTTTCACTGTCCTTCTTCATGGCACGCCAGCCCCGTAGCTCTGTGGCTGATCTGAACCGACTAAACTTACTCTCTGGTTGCCTTGCTGTTCCCTGAGCTTTGGAAGGCTCGGCTTTCTGTCACTCAGGTCTCAAGGGTCACCCTTGCCAGAGGCCTTCTTTGTCCATTTGTGGTGACTTCCTCCTCTCACTGCCCCATCATTCTGATTTTGTTTTTTGGTTTTTTTTGTTTTGTTTTTTTGTTTTTGGTACTGGGGAGCGAACTCACAACCTCGTACCTACCAGGCAGGAGCTTAGGCCACTAAGCTAAATCCCTGGCTGATTGTTTTTTGTTTTGGGTTTTTTTTTTTGCGGGGGGGGGGGTGTTATTTTTGTTTTGTTTTTTGTTTTTTGGGGTTTTTTTGTTGTTGTTGCTGTTGTTACCAGGAATCAAACTCATGGCCCCATGCTTGCCAGGCAGGTGCTGCGCCACTGAGCTATATTCCTGGCTCTATCATTCTATTACTTTATTATCTAACCTCAATCACTACTAAAAACTATCCTTTTTTTCCCCTGTTGCTTTTTCACTCTCCCACTACAAAGTAAGCATGAGGGCAAGCAGCTTTTTCATCGCTGTATGTAGTTGGTACTTCAGAGTGCTGGATGGATTGATAGATGGAAGAATGGAGGGAAGAAGGAAGGAAGGGATGAAGATCAGTTCACTTGCTCAAGGCCCTGCAGCTCTATGGGCCGAACCAGACTCCGCAACCTGCTTGGGTACAGCTGTGTGGCCAGCTGCTGGGATCTGAGGTTTGTCAGATAAGCAGCATGCTGGAGAATAGACATCCTCCTGGCCTGCTGCCAGTATGAGGGTCTCTGTGTAGCTGTGTAGAAGCTGCCACCAGCACAGAGAAGCTATTCCTGTCTCCAAAATGCCACCAAACTTGGCTGAGCTAAAAAATTAAAAGGGAGGGTAATAATCTGCTGGTTTCCTTTCTTTATTGCAGAAAGAGACATCGGGAAGATTCTGATGTGGAAATGATAGAAAGTGGTTCCCAGAAGGAAATGACAGCAGCCTGTACCCCTCGGAGAAGGATCATTAACCTCACAAGTGTTTTGAGCCTCCAGGAAGAAATTAATGAGCGGGGCCATGAGAGTACGTAAGTGCTAAGATGTATCTGAAACTCTGAGGGCCTGGACTACGGGCATTAAGGTTTTGGAGCTGCAGAAAGCATTCATGTTCTCAGGGTGGCAACCACAGCGTGCTAAGCAAACCTCTCTTCCCTTCCCAGCCCAGAGCATCAGCAGCTTAAAAACAGAGAAGGGAGGAAGCGTTTTGTTTTAATTAGAATTAATTGGCATTCTTATTAAATCATAGGAGTCAGAGTAAGGCAGTCATTTCAGTAATCTCCAGTTTGTTTCTCTTTTAGCATTGTAATGATCGAACTTCTTACCCTGTGGACTGAATGGGATGCTCTGCTGCTGAAAGTTCACAGGCTTTTTTGGTTCCTGGCACTGCCATTTCTATTGTGTGATTTTATACTTTTGACTTAACCTTTCTGTGCTTAAGTTTTTCCTCATCTATCAAGTGAGATTAATTTTACTCTGGAAGACCACTGTGCTGATTAGAGATCAAATATAAATAAAACGCTAGTTACAGAGTAAGGATTCAGTAGATAATAAATAAAACACTAGTTACAGAATATGGAATCAGTAGATGTTTTATATCTTAAGACAAAATGCTTTTTAGACTACCTGATGACAATTCTGCACTGAGTCTACCTAATTTAACCATGACCATTTTCATCTGTTATATGTACCTATTTTTCTTCTTTCCTTCCTTCCTTCCTCCTTTTTTAAAATTTTTTAAGCTGTGTGTGGTGGCACATGTGTTTAGTCCCAGCACTCGGGAGGCTGAGGTAGGCGGAGCGTTGTGAGTTCGAGGCCGGCTTGGGCTACAACGCGAGCGCAAGGCCGGCCTGAGCTACATAGTGCGACCCTGCCCCAAAAAACTAGGGCCAGGAGTTTGGCTCAGTGGCTTAAGTGCTTGTCTGGTAGGCGCAACGTTGTGAGTTTGATCCCCGGTGCCACAAAAAATTTTTTTTTTATTCTTTTGAGACGGGGTCTTTCTGTGTAGTTCAGGCTGGCCTCAAACTCATGGCAGTCTTTCTTCCTCAGCCTCCCAAGTGCTGAGACTATACTCATAAGCGGTCACATCCAGCCTACATTTCTTGATTGAAATAAATTTCAACACTATATTATAAAATGCATCTTAAAATATAATCATCTGGATTAATTATAAAAAGGGAGCAAAGGAAGTAGTGAGGGAATAAGTCAGTACCTTCCTCACTAATCCTTAACCTTTGAAACAGCTGCTCTGATTCAGTGGCCTCTTAATTTTATTTCTGTCTCAGTCACCACTTGTTTGAGCTAATTCAGAAAAGCCTCATTTTGTCTTTCCTTGTTTATTGTCTTTTCTTACCATTCTGGGCAAAAGATGTGTACAGGGTTTCTCTCTACACTTGAGCAGGAAAAAAACTTTTGTAACTGAGTTTTTGCCAGTTTAAGAAATAGATGCCAATTGGCTTCTGATTATTTCCATAAAGACTTGTTCTATTAGCTCTCTTCCTCCAATATTAACTTTCAAGTTGGGAGCATTGAAAGCACTTTTAAATTTAAATAATACAAGAAAGGTGAGCTATTCCTTGATTTCTTTAGCAGTCCCCTTCACAGTAGTTTTCTGTGCTACACTCACAGACTCATATATATATATCAAGTGCTATCAGGTTTAAGGTCTTGTTAAAGCTAAAATGATTACATGTTACCTCAGTTTTTTCTCTTAGTCTTGTGAGGGAGACAGAGCAGGTGCTGTTCTCTTGTATTTTGGATGAAGAAATGGAAGATGAAGTGGACAGTTACCTGAAACATCCCAACAATCCAAAATAGACCCAGAGCCAGGCACAGTGGTAACACCTGTAGTCCCAGCTACTCAGGAGGCTGAGGTGGAAGGATCACTCAAGTCTAGGAGTTTGAGGCCAGCGAGACCGTGTGTATGTGTGTGTACACGCGTGCATGCCTTGTGGTTTTCACTGTCAATGGGCTTCACATAGGAAACGTCACCCAATATTTAAGTGCAAAATCAGGTCACTGGCCTGTGCAAGACAAGCATACAATGTGATTCTGATCCCTTCAGCCAAAGTTGGTGTCTTCAGACATGAAAGGGGTCCAGCAGGGCGTGGAAGCTTGTACCACGCACATAATCCTGAGGAACCAGGGCTTCTGTTGTGAAGTCAGATGTGTGATCTGGCTTTGAAACACAGGAGGATTCTGACCCATTTTGCTTCTCACAGATATGTATACAGATTTCTAGGGCTCTGGGAACATTAGAATAGGAATGAAATACAGTTCTTTTATTTGCTGGTAAGAGGCATGAAGAGGCCCAGTGAAGAAGAGCCCTGTGCTGGGTGGTTAGATGCTGCCCCGCTGCCTGCCTTCCCTGCTGGCAGGGCTGCACCCCACTAGCTGCAGGTGTATCAGAGCAGGCCATGAACATTCTGCTCAGAAAAATCTCTGACCATTTTTAGTGGATCACACTGCTTTTTCTTTCCTCCAGTGCCTCATTAAAGACTATTTGATGTTTTTCATCTTTTAAAATAATCATTTTCTACATACTCAGAACATCCTGTAGAGACATTCAATTTCCAGTGGGAACAGAGGGGAACACTTACTCTAAAAATGAAGAAAAGAAGCCTCTTACGGTGGTAGTCACAGAGCTTATGTAATACTACGAGAATTTACTTGTAGTGTCCACAAGATTAAAGAAAAGATATAGTAAAAACATGATGCACAGGCTTGTTGCTGTGCCTTCATTCTTTCCAGTCTCTCTAACTCCTTCTCCACCCTCTCTTTTGGGTGGGTGGTACATTTACTTCTTTCATTAAAAATAATGATGAGGATGTAGCTCAGTGGTAAAGCACTTGACAGCCTATGTGGCTTTTTTTTAATCTTAAGTTTTCCTGTCTGTGATAATTAAAGATATGCTGCATGTGGCAGTGGATAGGTTTGGATGTGTGGTACTAGGGAAAGATATGCTCTTATATTGCCTTGTGAAAAGCTTACAGTTGAGTCTCTCACCTACCTGGAGTTGATTTGGGTATGTTATTAGATTCCAGTTTGTACTTGATATATGATTATTCTGTATTATATTTGTAAGTTTATTTTTATTTTATCAGTCGTTATTTACTCAGTTGTTCCTCTGCCTAAAGCATATCCTTTAGTGGGGTCTTTGGTGACTCCTTTCAGACTGCTTTAACACATTACCATAGACTGGGAGGCTCATTAAATAATAGAAATTCTTACAATTCTGGAGGCCAAGTGTCTGAGAATGACATGCTGAGAGATTCATTGTATGGGGAGGGCATGCTTCCTCACAGACAGTACCTTGTAGCTGTGCTCTTACATAGTGGACCAGGCGTCCTGGCTCTCTGGGGTCTTTTCTCTATGGGGCACTAACCCAGTCATGAAGATGTACCCAGTCACTTCCCCAAGATACCACCTCTTAGTACTGTCACTTTGGGGATTAAGTTTTCAACACGTTTTGGAAGGACACAGACATTTAGATTGTAGCAGTGGCCAGTTGAGTTTGCCTTCTGTAATTCATCCTTATTTGGAAAGTGATTGTTGAATTTAGAATTTCAGAGCAGCAATTGTTCTTCCTTAAGCATTGAAGGTGTTTTTCTGTTTTTTCTGATCTCTCCTAGTATAGCTGAAAATTCAGCCATCAGTCTTATATCTAGTACTTAGGGGGTGACTGTTTTCTGAGGGATTTTAAGATGTCTTTTAATATCCTGCAATACTTGTACATGTCAGGTATAGGTTCTGCTGTGTTTTACAGAACTATGATTTGACATTTTTTCATCACTTCTGGGATATTCTCAAATATTTTGTCTTCAAAGTCTTCAAATATTAGCCTCCTTTCTCCATCCCTTCTGTAATTTAAGTGATATATTTATTATTCTACATGTTACTTTACATAAGCTCTTTTTAAAAATATTTTCTTTGCTTCTGTGTTTTAGATAACTTTAGTCATCTTCCAGTTAATTACCTTGTCAGCATTGCCTAATCTGTTGTGTCCATCTTGATTTTAAATTATAGTTACTAAATTGTTCATTTTTACAATTTTTACTTGGTTCTTTTGGAAATCTCCTTGATCATTTTTGATAGTGCCCTGCTGCTTACTCACAGTTTTAACACCTCTTGAGCATACCGAACATACTTATTTACTTGTTCTTTATTGATATTTCTAAGCTCAAGCCTTTGCAGATCTCATCTCATAGTTACTTCTTAGTCTGGTTCCTGATACTTTATCTGGATTGAAGATGAATTTCTCCAGGAATAATTTGTATTTGATTCTAACAGGGATAGGGAAGAACAGTCAGCCCTGGTCTCATTTTAAACTAAAATGTCCACTTCAGGTTTGCAAGCAGTCTATTTAGCGGAAATTCTGGTTGCAAAAGCCATGTGAAGACTAGTGTATGATTACACACTGTCAGAAGTTATTTCTTCTGTATTATCTGGCAACATCAAAATTTGAGGTGGCATTTTTGCTTAGTGCCATTTGAGGGAGAGTAGAGTGGGCACGGAACATAATAACAGTTTTTCTCTTCACTCAAAGTGTAGCCCTTGGGGTCTCGGCTTCACAGATGGGGCAGTGCCTGCTGTTAGACTTCCCAGTTCAATCCATTTTTAGGATTTTGTCTTCCTTTTGTACACTAACAAAACTTATGAAAACTAAAGTTCGTATCTCCTGAGATTCCTCTCATTTTAGATAAACATAGCTTCAGAGCTCTCATTACTTCTGTAGGTTCCTGTTTGGTCTTTGATTTTTATCTTGTGTATTCCATAATATTTTAAAATTTGTTGTTGTATTTTAAACAGTTATGTGTTCTGCATTTGGTTTGTCTTCAGCAGGAGACGCAGTTCAGCACCTTTGCTGTCTGGTGTGTAGTTCTGGTGCTTGGAACTGTGGGGTATGAAGCAGTGTTGGTAGGGTTCCATTACTTAGCCAGTTTTTGTTTTGATTGTTTTCTAGCTCTCCGGCAGATGTTCCAAAACCACTCCTTTGTGGGCTGTGTGAATCCTCAGTGGGCCTTGGCACAGCATCAGACCAAGTTGTATCTTCTGAATACCACCAAGCTTAGGTAAATCAGTGAGTACGTGAAAAAAGAAAGCCCACTAGACTAAAACAGTGGTGGCAAGCCTGTGGCATGCGTACTGCAGTGGGCTGTTTGTATCTGCTGAAAGCTCTAAAACGTTCACTACGACTCTACAAGAAGAAAGGTGCGGGGCACAAGAAGCTGGGGAAAGCAACATGAAGTAGTTGGAAAGGGTACAGGCTTGAGAATCAGACAGATGTGATTACAAAATCACGTTTGACCATTTTCCATTTATATAACTGAGGAAGTTATTTTCCTAGACTAGGTCTTAGATTTGTGCACTGTAACTTGGGATCTTCTACTTAAACTTGGGGTTTTTTGCAAGATTAAGAAATAACCTAAGAAACCTAGCCTTGTGTAAGGGCTTAACACTCAGTTAAATGTTGGCTGTGTCCAGATGTTAAAGGCTTGGTAATGTAGAGAATTCTACTATCTGCTTTGTGCAATAGGTAGTATGAGGGAGCCAAGAAAATCTGATGCCTCCTAGTTTTGGGAGTGCACCACAGGCTTACTCTAACCAGCAGACAAGCCAGGAGGGTTGATGAGCACATGAAGGGTGACCCTACCGAACCGTGTGCCTTGTTCGTAATTGCTGCTATTTCTTTTGTTTCCAGCAACGCTGGTAGGTCAGGTCCTATTGAGTATAGAAGCTTTATTAAGTATGTTCTCAAATAAGTAATAGATACAGAAAGATTCTGCCACCTTGCATGTACTTGACATCACTTATCTACTGTGCATCTCATTCCCTCCAAGCCCTGCGGTGGCCTCAGAGTTCTTGGCCTTTACGAGTGTGGCAGCCACTATACATTACTTGGACTTGGCACATGAGATAAAAACCTAAAGCTTACCGTTGCCTCACATACCTCTTTAGGTACTCACAATTCATTCTGCTGAGGCTTGGAAACCCTTTTGGTGTGTCTCTTTTTGAGTACCATTGTCTGGCTTGAGAATCCTTGGGGTGGTGTAGTGCGTTATCACTCACTACTCTGTTAGGAATTCTACTCCCCTGGCTTTTTCTTTTCCAGTATATCTAAGTGCATGACTTCCAAGACTCGAAATCACGGTTGCATTCAGGTTTTTACCTAAGAGATACAAATCCAGGCTAGTCTCAGAATTGTAGCTATAGGTTGAGCATCCCTAATCTGAAATCCAAAATTCTCCAAAATCTGAAAGTTTCTGAATACCATCATGATGCTACAGTGTAAAATTTCACACCATGAAACTTTGTTTCATGCATAAGATTTTTAAAACTATTATCTTCAAGTTATGTGTCTAAAGTTTATGTAACATATAAGTATATTTCTTCTTTAGACATGGGGCCTGTCCCCAAGATAACATATCTATGCTAACATTCTAAACTCTGAGGAAAAGTGACAACAGGTGTAAGTGGGGGAAATGTAAGCAAACAAAATAACTGTGAAAGTTTTACCATAGGATGTTAAAAACCTCTTACAGCAGCAGAAAAGTAGGGACAAGCCAGACTTTGTTCAGACCTGTCTTTGGAGGCTGACCCCCCACATTCCTGTCTGGAGAAGATGTTGGAAATTCTAGGTGTCTAGAAGAATAAGAGATCTTGATAGATTGTTAATCAGGTTCCTTAGCAAGGCAGAACTATCTGTACAGCCCATTTGTGTTTCAGGGATTACTTCTCCCGTTTATCCCTGTTTGGCTGGGTCTCAAGCATGGATTTGGCTTTTTCTTAAGGTCACTTTTTTTTTTTTTAATTTTCAGTGAAGAATTGTTCTATCAGATACTCATTTACGACTTTGCCAATTTTGGTGTTCTGAGGTTATCGGTAAGTGTATTGCCTCCTCACTTCTGAAACTTTAACTGGTCACTTCTGAAAAGAGGAGTTCTGTAGTATCTTAGTTATATTAAATTTTCTTAAATATGCTGCTGAAGAGTTACAGTATTGTGTATCTAATTTCAATAAAGTTTTGTGTCTTTTAGTCAGATAGTCATTTGGTAACCACTTTAAACTAATGTTAGTATTTTAGAAATGAGTATGTATGTATATATGTACTTAAACTTGGAAAGAAGTAAAAATGGAAATAAACATTTTGTAGGACCATGATCAAAACACAACCCCTAGTAACAATGTTGTTTTTATTTTGTGGTGCTGGAAATCAAACCTAGGGCCTTATACATGGCCAGCCCAGTACTCTGCTATTGAGCTACATCCCTGTTTCCCTAACAGTTTTTGCTCTATTTCTTCCAAGACTTTTCAGTGCCTAATTTTAATTGAGTAAAAAAAGTCATACTACCTATCTTTAGAACTTTTTTACTTGACATACTCTATTAAAAATGCCTACTAGAATTTTAAGGTTGGATTGTTTTGAAGCTGTAGATCAATTTGAGAAAAAATTGTGTTAGATTAATCCCTTAATATTTCACATACTTTATGCTATTGTAAACAATTTGTTAATTTGTTTCTAATTACTTACTGCTAGTATACAGACATACATATGAATTTTATACATTGATATCTTGCAACCTTGCTAAACTTACTAGCTTTAGTAACATTTTTATAGATTCTGTTAGATTTTTTTACATAATCATGTCCTCTGAGCAGAAAAGTTTTGCGTCTTCCTGTCTAATCTGGGTAGATTTTTTCTTAACTGTACTGGCTAAAACTGTCGGTACAGTGTTGAATAGAAGTGGTAAAAAGGAAATCCATCTTTCATTCCTGATCTTAAGGAGATCCTCATTAAGTGTGATGTTAACCATAGTGTTTTCATAGATGCCCTTTTGAGGGGTGTGGAAGCTACCTTCTATTCCTTGTTTGCTTAGACTTCTATTTAGGAATAGTGTTGAATTTATTCTATATATAGTAAGATACAATTTTTCTTTCTAATTCATTAATACATACAGTATAATACAGTGACTGACTTGAGATACATTAAACCAATCTTGCATTCCCTCGGATGAACACTGCTTGGTCATTATGTACTACCCTATTATCGGATTTTATTTACCAAGTTTATAATTTTTGCATCTATGTACAAGAATGTTACTAGCATATAGCTTTCTTGTATTATCTCCATGTGGTTTTAGTATTAGGATAATACTGTCTTTTTTTTAATGAATTGGTAAGTATCTTCTCCTCCATTCTTTAAAGAGTGAAGGCATCCAGACCTGGAAATTTTAGTAAGTGAATGTTTTTGCTACAAATTCAGTTTCTTTAGCAGATACAGAGCTATTCAAGGTTATTCATTTCTTCTTGGGTAAGCATTGGCATTTTTTTTCAATAAACCTATTTAATCTAAATTTTTAAATTTACTGGCAGGAAATTTTTAGTATTTCTCATCTTTTAGTACTTGGAGATTTTTGGTAGATTTTTGTTTGCTAATACTGGCAGTTTGTCTTCATTTTAACTTGGTCTGGTAAGAGGTTTATTAATTTTACTGATCCTCTCAAAGAACTTTTTATTTCATAGATTTTTCTCAATTTGTTTTCTATTTTGTTGATAACTGCTCTGATGTTTATTTTGTCATATTGGTTTTGTCTTCTACTTTACAGTTTTTAAGTTAGGAGCTGAGATCACTAGTTTGAAACCTTTTTTTATAGTATAGATGGTAAGTGCTGTAAATATCTCTTAAGTACTGCTTTACCAGTCTCCCACAAACTTTAATACATGATTTGCAGTCAGTTCAAAATACTTTCTAATATGCCTTTCATTTCTTCTTGTACCCACAGATTATTGAGAACTGTGTGACTCAGTTTTCTCTCTTAGGAATTTACCAAAGATTTATTACTAATTTTTTATTTAATCCCATTCTGATCAGAAAACATACACGAAGCCTTTTTACATCCATTGAGACTTGTTTCATATGTTCTGTGTGTACTTGAGAAGAATTTGTATGCTCCATAAATGTTGAGTGTGTCGAATTGATAGTGATGCTGCAATCTTCGATATTCTGATTTTCTACTTCTGTTAATTATTGAGAAAGGGATATAAAAACTCCCAACTATAATTGTGAATGCCAATTTTCTTTGCATTTATCTTAGTTTTTTTTCTTTAAATAATTTAAAGTTCTTTTTGCATGTAGAAACATTTAAGATTTTTTCATCCTTTTGAGTCCCGTTATGAAAAACAAACACCATTCTGTACGTTTATAACACATGTAAAAGTATCACAACAGTAATATCAGAAGAGAAAAAAAGTGAAAGATAATATACTGTATGTTATTTTTAACCATTGGTTTCATTTTTCTTCCCCTTATGATTTACCTGAAATGTCATTCAACTTATTCTACCTCCTTCTTGCTTTTATTATGGTTGAGGCAGTAGAAAGGACATGCCTGTTTTCTAGAAATATGAAAATAAGTTGCATGTATCCTTAAGGCTATGTAGAAGTACATCTCCATGTCTCCTTGGATTCACCTTTTCTACTTGGTTTGTAGGGTTTTTTGGGGGACTGAGGTTGAAATCCAGGGATGTTCTAATAATCACTGTTTTTGTTTTTGTTTTTGTTTTGGACAGGGTCTTGCTAAGTTGTACAGGCTGGCCTCTAAATTGGGATCCTTCTGCTACAGCTTCCCAAGTAGCTGGGATTACAGGTGTATGCCAAAGCCCAGACAGAGTTTTGTTTAGCACGTCTTTTGTTGAAATGCTCACTGACAAGAAAGTGGTTTTGTTGTGGATTGTTCAGGCATTTCCTTTAGGAAGAAATGGTCAATTGGTGTTGTTTTTCACCTGCTGTTCTGATAATGTCATGGGTATTCTGGTAATAATTTTGCAGGAATTCAAGCATCATTTAGATATTCTGTTAAGGCTTGCTCCTTAAGGTTCTTGCTTTTTCCTAGGAGCCGGCACCACTCTTTGACCTTGCCATGCTTGCCTTAGACAGTCCCGAGAGTGGCTGGACAGAGGAAGATGGTCCCAAAGAAGGACTTGCTGAATACATTGTTGAGTTTCTGAAAAAGAAAGCCGAGATGCTGGCAGACTATTTCTCTTTGGAAATTGATGAGGTATGATGGCAGTTCTTATACTTCTGTTGTAGTCTCCAGATGAGTTTACATGCCTGTATGAGGACCAGAAGATGAGGCCTCCCCCAGAAGTAGCACATGACCTATGGTATCCTCTCACCCCGCATTTGATTTCTAGGTTACAGAATTGTACTATTATCCATTCATGCCACTTTTGTTCTCAAGGTGAAGGACCCTGACACAAGGGAGAGATGAATCTCACAGTCCCTGTAGGCTGTAGTAAATGATTGTGCCACTTGCTCCAGTTTCTTCCTGTTACTCCTTGATCTTTGGGGCTTCCCTCCTGATGTATTCTTTGATTAGTGAGCAGATCTTACAGGAAAGTGGTTCTGCTGCATGTCAGGACAAAAAGCTGTTCTAACTGCTTACCTCTTCTGCCCCCAGTTCCCAGCCCAGTTGAATACCTAAAATCCCAGAGTGGCAGGTCTGAGGACAAGCCCTGGGGAAGAACTATAGAGAAATATAGTTCATTTAAACTATAGCAGCATTATTTCTTAACCCCTTTCTGACCATTTCCCCATATGCAGGAAGGGAACCTGATTGGATTACCCCTTCTGATCGACAACTATGTACCCCCTTTGGAGGGTCTGCCTATCTTCATCCTCCGACTGGCCACAGAGGTAAATGATCACATACACTAAATGCTCAAGCAAATACTAAGGGTGCATTTATGTGTGCTAGTGGAAGAGGGTGCATGACCCCACTTCCATCTAAACTATAGATGACAAAGGGAAACACCTGAGGGTGCCAGTGTCACCAATATTCATCAGTACTTAGCAATCCAATACAGTTTTAGTGCCTAAATTGCCACATTTCGTTTTTTAGCTGTCTATGGCTCCATTTAAAAATGAAAATGTTTAAAGCATTATTTGTCTGGAAATATTGAATTCTTTGAAACAGGTAAATTGGGATGAAGAAAAGGAATGTTTTGAAAGCCTCAGTAAAGAATGTGCTATGTTTTACTCCATCCGGAAGCAGTATGTATCAGAGGAGTCGACTCTCTCAAGCCAGCAGGTACTCTGGTGATGCATACTGGCACTCCAGGAATGGGAAGGGCCCCTACTTAGCCTTTCATTTGTCACTATATATAACGGTTCAAACTCAGTGGCCAGCTTTTGTTTATTTTCTTCTGCTAGTCTACAATATATACCTCCCACAGTAATTTTAAAAACTGTCAAATGTAGAAACACAAGCCATCATAGTGAGGGGGAAACCTGAGTTCAATTGTACAAGGCTGCTAGGTCTGTATCTCTCTTTGTAGGTAGTTAAACACAAGGCTTGAGATTCTAGTTCAGACCCCCAAATCTGTTCCTGCCTTATTACATCTGACCACTGGATAAGGTTCTGTAATGCCCCTTACAGGTCAACTGGATACAAAGAGCCTGGGTTCCTAATGTTTATCTAGTCAGATAACCATGTTTTTCAGTTAACACATATTTTAGAGAAGAGGAGAGAAAGGGGTAGAAATAATGTAAGAACCGCAGGATAGCAACTTGAACACATCACGACCTCGTAATTGCATGAGGAAGCTGCAGGACAGGTGGTGTGCTCAGGGATTCCCAGAGCCTTGAGTGGGTAGAGCAGAGATTCAGTCCTAGGTCCTGTTGGCTGCTTTTCTATGGAATTTCTCCAACAGAGAAGACAAGGCAGCACAGTTGCAAAACTGTGCTGAGAATATCTTTTTGATTGGAAAAATACCCTTCAAGGAAAGGATAGATGACGTTTCCTTGTACATGAGACAACTAATGCTTAGAGGAATGACAAGGCAGAATTATCGTTTTTTTTTTTTTTTTTTTTTTTTTGGTCGTTTTGTTTTATCTGTGGAGCTTTTAGGAAACCATGGCTACTTGAATTTAGGTACTGCAGCTGTTCCCATTCAGGTGTCAGTCAGGATCAGTGTATTAAGTTCTGCTATCAGCACATCCTCCCTAAACAGACATAGAGGTCCCACAGGAGATAGTTCCATAGAGCAGTGACTGCTTTTTCCCTCAAAATCCTTGTCCCATGTGTTCAGACCTGTGGGCTACCCAAAAAACTGGAATCCAGAGGTCACTTCCCAAGCTTTAGACCCCACAGCTCAAGCCACAAAGACTTTCCAGACCCATTGGCCCAGAAGCCAGTATGTGCCCAGGAGGCTTATGACGTCTAACTTGTGTATTGCAGAGTGAAGTGTCTGCCTCCACTCCAAACCCCTGGAAGTGGACTGTGGAACACATTGTCTACAAAGCCTTCCGCTCACACCTTATGCCTCCAAAACATTTCACAGAAGATGGAAATGTCCTGCAGCTTGCTAACCTGCCAGATCTATACAAAGTCTTTGAAAGGTGTTAAATATATCATTTATGGAATATAGAGTTTTCTGTTCTTGTTTTGCATCCCAATGTTGTGCATAAGATTTAAGGTTGAATATTTGTACAAGCAGCACATCTTCCTGCACAGTGAATTGTAAATAAATTGTCAGATGTGTCCTAACATGGTTTCATGTTAACTTCATTACATGTGAAAACTTTTCTAGATCTATTTTGGCTTATCTCCCAGACTGTGTTCAAGAATCCTAAAAGAAGTCTGAAAACCAATGGGAATCTGATACACTGCACTTCACACACTATTAAGAATTCTAAAAAGAACTCTAAAAGATTTCTAAAAAGTCTTAAAATTCTCTAAGTTGATTTCCTGTATCCTGGTAAATTTCTGCTATTAAGTGTATGTGTAATATATGTATCAGTTCAGATACCTATTAAAAGAAGACCTGAACAAGTAAGAGACTCTGTTGACATCAACTATGGAGAAAGGTTGAGTTAAGAATGTATATCTTCAGTAACCAAAGCTAATTTATTAAGGTAAAAACTCAAGGGAAGAAAATAATCCTTATCCATTCTCTAACTGGTATAAACTTTTTAAGTTAGTCTACTGTCTTATTGGCTATGAGTACTAGCCACTTAAGTAGTTTCTAGGTATTCTTCTTTGAAGGATAATGTGAAAGTACAAATTTAAATTATAAGTGCCAAAATATGCCACCTTAATATTAGACTACATTGATAGAAACAGAGCCTTCAGCACAGGGAGGAAGACTGCCTGTGGTTTTAAGGTAAAATCCAGGTACAGTGGTATTTCAGTTCACAACTTAATTCTTTCAATGATTTAGTCACAAAGTGAATTAGATGAGAACTGAATAAAATTCAATGGTTAAGGCTCAGTGTTGACCTTATGGGGAAACTGATTCAGTTCTCATCCAGTTTGGTTTGCAACTAGACTTATGGAAAAAATTAAATTAGTGAACTAAGATAGCACTGTAATAGAACTACATGAAGAAAGTTCTGTGGAAAGGAACACCGTATGAATGGAGCCATTTCATTAAAAAAAAAAAAGACTGGGACAACAGAATAGAAGCTACATATCTGTCATCCTATAAAAAAGGCAAGATCAGTTTTTGGCAGTTAAAACTCCATACAACAGACTGAGGTGAGCTCTGTGAGCCCAGGAGGTACACAGGCCAAGTGCCCTTGAAGAGAAAGGGAGTGTGGTTTCCCAGGGGAGGAAAAGCTAAACCACAATGTGTGTTAATATCAGTTAGGCGATGAGAGGCTAAATCTGCATTTCGGAGCATTTCTCTCACCCATCACCAGCCACACAACTGTCACTACTGGAAAATTTACAGGATGCCAGTTCACTTTAGGAGATTGGTTTCCATATCTTTAAAATGAAGGGTAATTACTCTAAAGAAGGGAACAATTGTTGGAGATTTTGTTCACTTTTGAGTTTATTATCTAGTTTCAAGTCTAGCTGTTATCTTAAATGGTCTTAATTCATTAAAGTTTTCCCCAATATATTTTCTATGTAAGCACGTTGAAGCTACATAATCATTTCCATAAAACCACCTTGAATCTGACAGCAGAAGAACATCACAAACCCTGCAAGGTGGATATACCTGTAACTTGATGACTTAAAAACAAAACAAACCTCAAATTGGATGCCTTTAGATGAAATTAACAGTTCTTAGAAGAAACAGTTCTATATTTCGGGTTATTTTTCCTTGAGAGAAAAGAGCAGCAAGACAAGAAAGGTATGGTTGCCATGATTTGCTTTTAAAGGTTCCTGTATCAAAATAAATGTGTCAGTAGCCAATCGTGGTTGGCAAAAGTGTGTGTTTAATAGAATCTCCAGGCAGATCTCCCACCTGCCTGCCCTTTCCCTCCCTCCACCTCAGGGCTTGTCTGAGGTTTCATTTCACAAATAAGCAGCAAATGAAAATACTGTACAAGATACAGCACAGTGGATATGGAAGACTAAGAACCTCACTCTTGCTTGAAGAGTAAAAGTCTTGGGCTTCCCTGTCCCATGCAGTAAAGCAAGTTTTATATACACTGCCCATGTATTTTCCTAACACTTTCTTATATAAATTTAAATATTTTACAAAAAAGGTTATTTCCCTCCAAACATAAATTTGAGTGAAACACAGATTCTCCACCAGTGAAGTTGTTTTCTTCACTAAAATATGAATGCTGACAGGAAGAATGTCTTTGCCCACTGGAGGTTACTGAAGTCTGCACTGCACTGTGGAGAAGGCACTTGCGTTTTCTGAGGTCTCCAACAAGTGTCTCAGCACTCAGCACTGCTGTCCTCCAGACCCCAGCCAAGGCCTCCAAGTGCCCAGTCACTGAGGCAGCTGGGGAGGGAAATGTTGAGTAAACTTGATTCTGAAATTATGGCAATTAATAAAAACAGCATGGACTAGTTCTTAGTCTAGAATAAAACTACAAACAAAATCCAAAGTGTTCATTCATGAAGATTCGAACCTGCTTCATTCTCATAAATTATAAAATACAAAGGTGCCTATTTTAATGACAAAACTCAAACAGTACTGAAAGGGGTTTGTGTCAATATACAAAAAGAGTCAGTTCCACTGAGCCAGACAGGCCCCACAGAGCTGCACACAGGCCGAAGGGTGACCCTCCTACTGCTGGGCCAGAAGTGCTGTCCTATTGGCCTTCATCTTCTCCAGCCGCTTGGCGAGGTGGTTGTTGGTCATTTCCATCTCCTCGATCTTGTCCAGTGCTGTTCTTAACTGCAGACAAGGAAAACGCAAGTCATTTTACATGGTCAGAAACAAAATGGGGACTACTCTTTTAGCTTTATGGAAAACTGAAGCATTGCTAATTGCCTGGGACAGCCTTTTCTCCTCCTCCAGTCAGTGAAAGATGTGAACAATGATGCTGGAGGCTGATTATTTAAATCACAGAAAGGACATAGAGAAGTTGCAGAAACAGACTTCATCTAAAACAAAAATTAAAACTACTTTTTTACTTTTTAGGCTTATTGACCAAAACATACAAGTAAATGACAATAACTGCATGTCCAAAACCAATCCAAGCAAGGAACTACACTATTAGCTCCTTAAGATTTGACCCAATATTAAATTTCTTATACACTAAAAAGTTTATTTTCAAAGGATTTTATCTTTTAGGACTTCACTGTCTCAAGAAGCATATAAAACCAAGTACCTCTCGTTGTAGCTTTCTCTTTTCTGCTTTCAGTTCATCTTCAACTTTCTCAGCATTCTCAGCAGCAGTTTTGTATCTCAGCACCTGTCCCTCAAGCCGGCTAATCTATAAACATAACATCATCAGCTTCTAGTGGTTAGCCAAGATGGAAATACAATGTCACTGCAGATCCCTATAGGGTGAGTCACAGCTCTTCTCCAACTCAACTATTATTTATAAATCAAGAAAGATCCCCAGAGTATGACAGCTGTAATCATTATAGGCCAATTTCCCATGTTAAACTTGATGACTATACTGTAAAAGTGCCAAAGTAGCACTGTAGGAGGAAACTCACAGAACGGAGAAGTTTTTAGACTTTTGAAATGTACACTGACTTTGTTAGAGCTATGATCTTAAATTCTGAAATAGCTACACAGGACAACCAGCTACAATTTCCTGTGTTTTCAGAGAAAACAAGCCTGAAGTGCTCTATTGGCTTTTCTATTTTAATAGATAGAGCTGTTTTAGAAATTCAACTGCAGAAGCAGCCCACAGAAACCTACGCCCTCTTAAGTTTTAGCCACTACAGATGCAGGAAGCAGATGTGTTTTAAAAAGAAATTTAAATTGGTACCATACAAAAGTACTTACACTTTGCTCCAAGGTAGTTATGTCCTGTTCTGCTTTTGAAAGCTTAAATTTATATTCACTTATTTGTCTATTGGCATCTCCTGAAAAATAATGAATTATCATCACCCAGAAAGGAAGAGCTGAAGCATCAGACAATGATGCCCTCCGCAGCATACAAAGGAGATGCAGTGTAAGATGACAAAATACTCAGCAATCAGCCTGGGTTCAGGATTATGTACACTCAAAAAAGCTCCAACACTTACATTGCAACAGTAGCCCTTGGAGCAACACTGAGAATAAAGTCATTCTCTATCCCTTGACATGTATGAAAACTTTGAGAAAAGAGCCTTGCCAGGCAGCAGTGACCCCTGCAAACTTACTGCAGTCCTGTGCACCATGGAGTCTCAATCTCACAGGACTGGGCCCTCTGCTGAACCCAGCCCTGCACCTTCCCATCTCTCAGGTTTTGCCTTTGCTCTCCCAGTCCTCAAGTCCCTTCAAGACTGCTCATTTTCATTTCTATTTCCCTCATTAGTGCTAGTAAGATTTCCTAACTTTTGCTGCATTTCATTGTTTTATGACGTCATGCTTTTTAAATACTGCATGTAAAAAAGGGGTCCTGTCTTAGCCTTTTAATAATTCTAATTAACTGCAGTACTGGGAATTGAACCCAGGGCCTTCACACTGAACTATGGTCACTAGCCCTTTATTTTGATACAAGCTGTCACCAAGCTGCCCAGGCTAGGCTCAAACTTAGCAATTGTCCTACCTTGGCCTCCCAGAGGGCTGCAATTACAGGCATATGCCACCACATGTAGCTTAGCCTTCTTAAATCAACTTCTGTACCTAGACAAATGCTTTCCACATAGTGTATGCTTCAATAAATATTTGCTGAAATAAAAGGTTTTTGATAATATGTTGCAATATTTTATAGGCAGAGCTACAAATCATCTGATCTAGGAAATATATCATTTAGGTAGGCATACTGGTACATGTCCATCATCGCAGCACTCTGGGAGGCCGAGGCAGAAACATCACAAGTTTGAGCCTGGCTTAGGCTAACTACAGAGACCTTGTCTGAAGATTTAAAAAAAAAAAAAAAAAAGGACTAGGAGTGTAGCTCCATGTGAAGGACCTGGTTCAATCCCCAGTATCACAAAAAAAGAAAGGAAGAGAAAAAGAAATTATTAAAAATAAAGAAGCTTTCATCAGCAGCAGGTGAATAAAAAAAATGTGGTGCATATATACAATCGAGTATTACAGCATACAGAAGGATAAATTTGAATTATTTGTAGGAATATGGGTAGCCCTTGAGATCATAATGCTTAGTGAAATATATCAGACACAGAAGCTTAAATATTGTATGGTTTCTCTTATAAGACAAACTCAAAGTATACATAAAGAGCAAAATGAAAGCTGAGGTAGACCTTCTGTAAAAGGAAGGGGGAGCTAGCGCTGGAGGGAGGGAGGGAAAGCAAAAAGGATTAAGATGCCATATATACATGCACAGGCTCCCCAGGATAAGTGTATGCATTATATAACCATGTATTAATAAACTAAATAGTTCAGAAATGATAGGAAATAAAAATTTGCTCTAAGAACCCAAATTTAGAGAAGCCATGCTAGGTCTGGGAGGAAGATGCCAATTCACCCTTCCCATAAGCTGCGCAAACCATGTGGGACCCAGGAAGAGAGAAGTCAGTTTGCCCTTCGTGTGAGCCGATCTGCGTGCGGGTTGCAAATCAAGAACCCCACCACCACCCCCCCACACACACATGCATGAGTAACTGGCTAGTTCGGAGGACAGGCTGAGTTGATAGTAACTGAGGTACAAAAACAACTAAATGCTTGTATTGTTTGACTGACTTTGCAGGCCTAAGGCCAGTGAGCATCTACCAGGGTAACAGTGTGCAATACATCAAATATGGGGAATTTCCTTCTGTCTTGTTTTTGAAATCCAATATTATTCTGTTTTGTTCTGATTTATTATTTTGTTTTACTCACTGTTCTGTTTTGATTGGTTTTATTCTGTTTTGTTTTATTTTATTTTACTATGTCTGATGGTATGGACAATTATTGTGACAATAACAAGATATACTATGGTAGTCATTGTTGATTTCCTATTATCCTGTTTGAGGTTCTGTACCACTTCCACAGTTTTGTTTTGATTGGCTTTATTCTGTTTTGTTGACTTCTGTTCTCTTCAAAATTATATATATATATATATCTCAACCAAAACACACAAAAAAAACCCAAATTTAACAAAAATCACACTCTGAAATGATAATCAAATCAAATGTAACCTACCAAAGAAAATACTCAAATTATGTAACTCAAAACTTTTCTCTATTTCCACATGATAAAAGTTACAAGTATATATATAATCTTTCCAAGAGATTTTAATTAGGATAGTTACTGGCATCTTAAAAGTAAAAGGGTTATAAAACCACCTCCTAAAGCTAATTCCGGTAGTGCAGACAACTTTTCATGAGCTCCCAAACAGAATCTTTAGGGTCTTGGGTTTTGTTGTTGTTTTTCTTCTTAACCCCAGCAGTCTACTGACTGTCGAAGTGTTCTGGTTCCTCCACAAGGTACAGATTCCTTCTTATTTTTAAATGTGTAAATCCCTTGACTCAGTCATTTCATGACTGAGAAATCCCATACCAAGAAGTGTGTCCACTAGCTGAAGTGCTGTCCAGAACCAAAAGTTGCCTGGGCCCTTTTCTTGGGTCTCCTGTGGTCCAGAGGACCTGTTTTATTTTCTCTTCACCATCCAGGTTCAGCCTTTCCTCAGTCCAGCTCAGATCACTCATTCCATACCTCTGTGCTAAATACTTTTTCCTTGCCTTCTTCAAAAATAATCTCTTCAACAGTTACATGGTTCCAGGAAGCATTCACAAATAAATGCCAGCCCACTACCTCTTCGATTTGATTCTCTTTTTTAATCTGCTGCTCTAGACCAATCTCTCAAATCTTTCTCCTGCCCTCTAAGATAAGACTTTGAAAACAATCACTATACTAGTTCAGGCTCACGTCATAGCTTCCTAACTACTACTGCACCTCCAGTCATGTTCCTGTCTTCATCTACCCACACATCAAAATGATATTCTAGAACAAAACAGTTCTTGAGAATACCATGAGGGTCCTTCCTAGCTGATATCCAAAATAGGAAGTAGTACTAAGCTCAAAAGGTAGTACTACTAAGCCTAATACAAAACATCTTTTCTATTCAGCATAACTCAAATTAGATGAAAAGGCCATGAAACAGACAAGATTTTAAAATCAGCTATCAGAGAAGCCACCATTAAATCAAAAAATAAGTCTTCCCCTACCCATACCCTATATATCATCATTAACAAAGGCCAGCTATACACGGATGGCTGCTGAAGTATCTCAACTATGGGATTTAGTATGAGTACAGTACCTAAAAATAATAGGTCAAAAGTATATATAGAGAAAAACTGGAATAATTTGCGGAAACTTGAGTACACTCAACTTTACATTTTGACCTTTTTTAAAAATTCCATCTAAAGGTTAATCTGGATTAAGAACAGTACTTCCAGGAAAATTCTGAAACTACTCAGCATTCATATGAGTCCTAAATCTTCAACTATCCAAGATAAATTCTGCAAACTTTCATGGGAAAAGGTGCTACATGGCAGCTTGGAGATGGCACATGAATGTGGAAAAGGACATTGTCAGTGAAAAAGCATTTCACTACTTGCAAAAAGTCCCTAGAAATCCCTTTGCCTAGAAAGAGCAAAAGCAATAACTCACAACCCTGAAGCCACAAGCGAGGAGAGCCTCCACTAATTAGGCCTGCTCTTCCACACTAGCTGAGGCCTGGCCAGTCTTTTTAACATAGTGCTGGTGCCACAGGTTTTCCCTGTTGCTGGTGTTGAGGGGCAGCTGGGAAAGTCACTTGTATATTTCCAATTATTTTTGAATACAGAAAATTTTCTAAAGAATATTTAACTAAACAAACAAGTACAACTTCACAGATGTTCCCATTTTTAGTATAAGCAATGAAAATACCCCTAGTGACTGTGGGAGCCTTCCCATGAACTCACTCTGGGGACACAGCTTATATACAGACAGACTGGCCTGTCCCCTAATACTTACTCTGCATTTCGATGAACTGCAAGTCTGAGCCATTCTGCAGCCCTGCCAGGTCACCTGCTGCGCCATCATTCCTGGAGCACTTTTGCCGTTCTTCCTCTAACTGCAGCTTCAGTTTTCTAATCTGAAATGGAAATAAAGTCACCACCAAGATCCACTCTCTCAAATGAGGCAGATGCTTGGCCCAGTAGGCACATAGGGAACAAAGGGGATCCTTATGTGAGCCATACAAATCAGTCAAAAAATATTTTCTTAGGAGCCTAATATGAGACACAAGGTTCTAGGTACTAGAGATAAGCTCTAAACAAATGCAAAAATGATTGAGCCTGAGGATCAAGTGTCCGAATAAAAAAAAACAGACCCAAGTTGTACATGTCTGTGATTCCAACATTTGGGAGGTTAAGGCAGGAGGATCACAAGTTTGAGGCCAGTCTGAGTTACACAGAAAGTTCGAAGCTGGACTGGACTACTTTCAGAGACTGTCTCAAAAAAGAAACAAACCAAATAAACACCATATTTTGTTATTTGTGTAGTTTACTGAACAGCAGGGGTATTTTCTTACTTTTATTAAAAATGGAAATATCCATGAACCTATACTTTTTGAGAGGTAAGTTAAATATTCTTATATTCTTATTTAGAAAACTTTCTGTACACAAAAATAATTGAAAATACACAAGTGACTTTCCCAACTACCCTCAACACCAACAACAGGGGTCTCACAAGGAAGGAATCTCACTGGGATTAAACCCATCCTTTCCAGAGACCTCTCTGCCCTGTTGACAAACACAGGCTTAACACCACTGCCTGCCTCAAGGGAACTAAGCCTTATCCCAAACACTGCTATTATGTCCATTTCAAAAAGTGTCGTCCTCTCCTGCACTGTTAGCAGGAGGCTCTTTACAACCCATACCTTTATTTACTAACCTTTCCTAAGGCCTGTAACTCTTTCAATGAACCCTCTAGAGATATCAGTCCATCACTAGCAAAGCCTCTCCTTCCTCAGCCTCTTCTCAACACTCCAGTAGAAACATGCTGCCTCTTAAGAACCAAGGAACCAAGCTTCCTCTCCAGCCTACCAAGCACTGGCTGTTTTTTAAATCCCACAGCCTCCTACCACTGACCCTGGGAATGGAATAGACGCCCACTTGCTTTCCTTGCTATTGATGAAGTATTCTACCTCCACCCAAAAGCCCCAGTTCTTAATCTCATCTCTTCAAGTTATATACATTACCTCTTATCATTGCTATCATCGTACTCCATCACCATTTAACCTCCTGACTCTCAGTCCCTCAAGACTACTGTCTTAATTCTTAGTAATTTCAATACACACTTAAGTACAGGCTCTCTCTTTTAACTCAAGTCTCAGTTTCTAAAAGGCTTCCCCTCCAAGGGTCTTATCATCTACCTCTTCTCGCTCTCAGCCACTTACATCAAGTCATGTACTATCATTAGATAACCACAGTCCCTTGTACAACTTAGTTCCATGTGTATTCTCCCTAACCACAATTCCTCATCTTTCCAGACCACTCTCTCTAGACTCTAACCTAACATCCTTCAACCTCACTGATAATGTACTTCTAATTCATTGATTGTATCTTCCCACTGTGTCTTGGTATATTTTGCATTATGTCCTCTCAATTATCTTTATCCACTTCAATTTCTAGGTTCATCATTATCATCACTTTCATACATTCCCTCACCTCCTTTGTCCCATTATACTTGCTGGTAAAATCTCTCTACTCATTCCATGCCCACTCTGATAGGGCTGAATATAACTAGAGGCACACATACGTTAAATCCATAAGCACAAATCTGTTAACATCATATAATTATGATATCACTTTTTATTTATGTTTCTCTATCCCTTTACACTAGAATGTAAGGTCCACTGAGGCAGGAATTTTTTTGACTAATTCATTTACTTAAATATCCCAAGTGCCTAGAGTAGTAGCTGATAAATAGTGGAATTTCACTTAACATTTACTGATGATTGAATAGCAGTAAGGGAGAAAATCAATAAAATCATTAAGGAATTTTCCCAGAACTAAAGAAAAGGAGTTCCTAAAATTGACAGAGGCACAGAAACATGCATGAAAACTTCAAAGCACATCATTGTGAATTTCAAAACAGTAGAAGAAAGAAAATAGGATACTAGCTTCCACACAAAGGGGACATTGTCACATACAAAGATCAAAACTGACCCCCAAATCCTTGATAACCACAATGGAAGATAGAGAATAATGAAGAGATTTAAAAAAAAAAATCTGAAAGACAATTATTGCAACCCAGAATTAAATACCCTTCCAAGCTATCAACCGAATAAGAGGGTAAAATAAAGACACTTTCAGGGATGTAAGGCCATGAAAAATTAGTGGCCCATATCCCTTTCCTCAGAAAGTTAAGGAAGATACAGCAAATAAGAACAAACGAGGAAATCTCTTGGGTCAGGAAGCCATGCTAGGTCTGGGAGGAGTATAACAAGAAGCCAATTTGCCATTCCCATAAGCTGTGCAAACCATGCAGAGCCCAGAAAGAGAAGCCAGTTTGCCCTTCCCATGAGCTGACCTGTGCGCAGGCTGAGAATCAAGAGGCTCCCCTCACCTCCCACCACACCCCCATAAGCAACTGGCTGATTCAGGCTGAGTTGATAGCAACTGAAGTACAAAAACAACAAATGCTTGTATTGTTTGACTGACTTTGCAGGCCTCGTCTGAGCATCTATTAGGAGGATAACATTATGCAATACAGCAAATATGGGGGATCTCCTTTTGCCTTGTTTTTGAAATCCAATATTGTTCTCACTGTTTTCTTTTGTTCTGATTTAATGTTTTGTTTTATTCAATGTTCTGTTTTGATTGGTTTTATCTGTTTTGTGTTATTTGATTTTACTGTGTCCGATGGTATTATTATGGTAGCCATTGCTGATTTCCTATTATCCTGTTTTGAGCTTCTGTACCACTTTACTGTTGTGCTATGACTGGTTTTATTCTGTTTTATTTTGTTAGGTTTTATTCTCTAAAAAAAAAAAGAAGAAGAACAGATAAAGGAGGAAGGCACAGGAGACTAGGAAAAGGGAGCACAACCCCTATTACAGAGAAGAATTTCCATATGCCTGAGGGTTATCACATCTCTCTGTGGAAGCACTAAGTTCAGAATGGGTTGAGTCAGATGCTGTAAGACTCATCAGATGAAATTTAGAGTAAAACTGACACATCTGAAAACACCAATAATGGGTTTCAATTACTGTTTAAAACTCTATGGATGCTGAGTGTGGTGGCACTGGCCTAAAATCCCAGCAACTGGGAGGCTGAGGCAGGAGGACTGCCAAGAGTTTGAGGCCAGCCTGGGCTACATAGCTGAGTTTAAGGTCAGCCTGAACTAATAAGACCCTGTCTCAAAACACAAAACAAAACTCTGTGGCTAAGTTACTGATTTAAAAAAAAAAAATCAGGCAAACCACACAAGAAAACTCACAATATTAACTTTATAGAAAACAAACAGTTGTGAAGGAGATGAAAGGTGATCCTAAAATATAACATGGCTTCCCTGTGACTACTGTTTTATACAGTTTGGAAGACAGACACACTGAACTCATGCTGTTCCTTCATTAGGAGTCTATGGGAATAGGAAATACGCATGTGAGTGGTAGAGACAGAGGATGAAAGGCAGGTATGTCTTCATCTTCCACAGAGGACTGTCAACAAGAAATGCCTATAACACAACAATCAAGGAGCTACATAACCATTTATACACTGACAGCACACACCAAGACTCTGCTAAAAGAACTGAAAGAAATGGTCAGGGTTGAGGAAAGGTAGGAGGTTGCTGTCTTTACAATCAGTTTTATAGAACTAAATATCTCAGTAAAGTTTGTGTTCTATAAAATTTTTTTAAAAAGAAATACAAAATGTGAACTATCAAAAACTAAAATATGAATTATCTTTTTAACCCTTTTAATCTAATTGAGTGCTAAGGTTTGAAATAAACACATTTCCAATTTGTAATGAACATTTTAATTTACTAACATTTAACATTAATTGAGTCTGGCAAAATTAGTAATACTTTCCAATGAGAAGAATGCCTTTACCTGAGATAGTAGGTCTTCTTTTTCTCCAGCAAGTTTTCGGAGCCGTACATCTACCAAAAATAAATAAATAAAATAAGGGTTGCAAACTAAATTTGTAATGAAGTAGCATATAAACAATTAAAAATAATTCCCAAAGTCATAAGTAGCCAAGCTTTGATAAAATACTTATAGCTCTGACAATGAAAATAAAGGCTTTAATAGTACTAAATTGAGTATTTAATTTTCCCAAATGTACTTTCTACACAACCAATATTTATCAAGGCACCAAATACATTTGCTCCCAAAACAGGAATTTTTCCACAGAGATAAACTGAAGTGCGAAAGAGGCTATTTTCTCCTTTTAAAAAGTTGGAAGCTTTCACCAGTAGATGGACAACTCAAATGCCAACAGTATTTGCCCAGACTTACACCCTTAGCTGGAGAGCTCAAAACAAGTGAAAGAAGACAAGGAATAAAAGGGCTGCCTGGGGGTAAGTTAGAACAAAGAAAACAGAGGAACACAATGCCAAAATAATCACGTTCCACAAATGCTAGTGGGTAAAGAGAAGGGAACCATCTCAAAGATTAGGACAGCCAAGGGCAATCTGGGGCTGGGAAGCAGATTGTTAGGGTTTTCTCCTGGCCTGTGAAGAGTTGCTTCTTCCCAAGTAGGCATTAAAACAGGTCTATGGGTTAAGGAGACACCTTCAGTTCAGTTAAAAAAAAAAAAAAAAAAAGGCAGCTGACATCTGGTCTAACACCACCCATAATTAACAAAGGTTACAGCCAAATGTTTTATCAAACTGCTCTACAATTAATTACATGTGTAGAATTCTGCAATTAGTAAATGTGCTAACTTTTAAAATGTTTTCAGCTTCTGCCACTGTTACAGCATCTCTCACATACATAAAAACAAAACAGAAAAGGAAAAAATTGTTTCCTAGTAAAAGTGAGCTGATGATACATTATCTATCTGCTACTCTTCACCTTTTACAGTAGGATTCTTAGTGGTAGCAATGTATGGGAACCTCTGTGGTTTCCTCAGAAGAGGTATCGTTAGATTCTCAAAGGTTTACATTTAAGAGGCTTAAAAGCCCTTATCTAAGATTTACACTCCTCTAATACCTATCGTGATCATCTATTTCTTGTCTTAAGAAATGTGGTAGCAAAGAGTTACTAAACCCTGGGATAAGTAGTGAAACAAAACCAGATATTCAGGTAGAAGAACCTACAAACCTACTTGGAAAGTATCTTGCCAGCCCAGAGTTTCCCTAGGATGAGCATGCTATACTCTCTTTGCAGAAAGTTTGTATTAAGTGAAAAATAGTATGTACAGACTCACAGTGCTTCCACTCAGGACCATATTATAGCTATGCTTGCTATCTTCTAATGACTCATACCCTGGTGAGATGAAGGATGTCTGATGACAGCATGTCCAGATACTTCTTAAAGATGTAGGCAAGTCTCAGATGACTTTAATACGCTGTTTTTGTTTTCTGAGCTGGGATATAAAAAAGCTGGAAGCCCAATAACATTAATCCAAGACAAAATGCAACCAGTGTCTTACCTAATGGCCCTTCTCCTGCTGACTCCAAGACCTGAGCAGCTTCCTGAGACACAACAGTAATGGCTCCAACCACTGGTTCATGATTGACATCACCATTGGGCGTGCCATCAGGAATTATAACTAAGCCATGTTTCTGTGTGGAAGGGAAAAAAAAGCCCACATGGGATAAGGAAGCTCTGTGAGGTAACTCTGCAACAATGTATTTGCCACAAGTAAAACCTAATTAGAAATAATTACGTAGAAAATACCTCTGTGAAGGAAATGACTTACTGTACCATATCAAAATTGTATTCAAGATTAGAAAGATAACAGGGTGCAAGGAAGGTAGAGTAAAGCAGTAAGGGATCTGAGCTCCAGGCTCATGCTAACATACCTCTCCTGTCTTCACTGTCTCCTGCAGATCAGCCAGTTCCTCTCTGAGCATATCTCGCTCATTCCTAAGGCAGGCAATGTATTCTTTCTGTTTCTCTAGGGCCTAATATTAGGCAGGGATAGCAAGGGAAAGAATGGCACAGGAAAAAAGAGCAAGTGAAAGGTAACTAATCCAAATAAGCAAAGATAAAAGCATAAAAAGCAAGGAAGCAGTTAAAAGTTTGGAAGCAAGCAATCAGGGGAGAAAACACAGCTCTCTGTACATGGACTATACATCTCCAGACAAGAGTTTTAGTAGAAACTGGCTCTCATGCATAAATTTGGCAATACATGCTTATCACATCAACCAGGAAGACAAATTTTTCTTTTCCAGTCAATGAACAAAACAGGAAAAGGAAAATGAAGACAACAACAAAGAGTTCAAATTTCCTTACTGTACTCCTGAGTATATTTTCATTTAGTGAACAGAAAAATTGATTTCATATTTAACTGAAATAGTTTATTCAAAGATGTACTTGACACTTTTAAATAAAAAATGGCTCTGGGAAAAATATTTAGTATACATGTTATTTTAATATTGGTTGTATGGCTACTCTCCAAGTAGTGTGGCAAAATATTTAATAAATCACTTAATCCAAAGATAGCTAATCTCCAAGAGGATTCAACTAAGACTCATTTGTTTTTCTGAAATACTTGCAAAATGTGAAAAACAAAAATAAAACACTGGACAAAATATAGCCCATCTATGGTCAAATACAGATTTCAGAATGAAGTTCTTAGATTCCGGGAGAGGCTTAACTTATCTATGCCTCAATTTCCTCACTGGAAAAAAACAAAGGATAACAGAAGCAGCCATCTCATAAATGGAGATTGAAAAGAGAACTCAGCATCAAGTACTGCCTGGAGTGCTTATGACCACAGGAGACACGTGCTTTTACTGGCAAGTCCTTGCCATTATCCTGAATCTCACAACTGCCATAGCTTAGAAGGCAATGCAGAGCAGGGGTCTACTTTGGTCATCAGTGACAAATCAAGTCTACTTAACTACATAATAAAATAACCCAGATTTTAAGAGGCATTACCAAGTCAAATAGTCCAAGCAGAAACCTGATAGCTGGGCTATTTCAAAAAAGTCTTTCTCTACAATTTTTCTTGTATTAGTGTTTTCTACCAGCATTCCTATTAACTGAAGAAGTTAAATTACTACAGGTAACTCTGCTTGGCTTACTATGAGAAGTGTGTCAACTACTTACATATTGATGGCTGAATAGTTGGATAATTTTTTTAAATCATTCTAATCTTCTGTGACAACCCTGTTACTGAACTACTTATCTCATCATTTTGATGATCAGAAAATTAAGGCTCAGAGATTTTTCTTTTGTTTTTTTGCACACAGTCTCAGTAAATAACAAGGCCAGAAAATAGTTTTGGAACTATTTTTAGTTCCGAAATCCTTGCATGTAATTTTTTTATATCACAGTCCCATATAGTCTGCATTGTGTTCTTTATCCAAACTACAATGTCAGCATCTAACTTTCCACAATTTGTAGTCAAACTATACGTGTCTGAAGTCTGCCTGCTGAAGTGATACTTTTAAGTTTCTAGCCACATATAGCATTTAAGGTGTCAAGTTAGTATTAACACTCCACTATATTAACAACAAAGGAAACATGAGAACAAAGCACAATACTTTCCTAACTGTTGATAGTCACTTTAATTTCTGCTGGTTTAGGTATTTTTATTGGTATCTGCATGCATAGTTATATAAAGCATCACCACAGGTAACTGAGCAAAATGACTACTGCCACAACATGCTCTATATAAATGGTATCATGGAATACAAAAGACCCCTTAGGAAAAGACCAATTTGAAACTAGAAGTTCTAGCAAATACTAGTGCAAGATCTTTGTTCCCTCTTTCCACATCTGTATTACTGGGTTTTATTTTTACATTTAGCCTTTTTAATTTCATTTCCCCTAATTATATAGGAAAATAAAATATATCCTATATAGTTGTCCATTTCACCACAAAGTTTGAAAACTACTGAAATAACTTATAATTGGACCAGATGTATTCATGCTGGATATGAACTCCTCTGTATTACCTGACCATATAATCACCACCCTTGTGTTTGTATGCAGCAATAGTTCTTAGATTTTTCTTTTTTAGGGTGAAAAGTACATGTTTACGGAGCTCTAAACAATTTTTTATTCTTGACTCAACCTCAAATTCTAGCATCAAGAAGCCAAATGGGTCTGTATAATGAACTGAACTTTTGGGCAACAGGTTCAATCACCATGTCATTACATGGGAAACAAATAGAATCTGAATGGGAATGAAATTGTATTGGTTATCCAGACATATCCAAGTAATCATATACACATTCATAGCAGCATTATTCACAACAGCCAAAAGGCAGAAACAACCTAAGTGTCCATCAATAAAGACACATGGTATATACGCACAATGGGATATTATTCAGCCTTGAAAAGTAAGGATATTTATTCTGATACATGCTCCAACAGTGATGAACCTGAAGGGTAATGTGCTAAGTACAATAAGACAGTTACAAATATAAAATTAAACATTGTATGATCCTACTCATGAGATACCAAGTAGTCAAACTCAAAGAGACAGACCGAAATGTGCTAGGGGAAGGTGGTTGAGGTGGTAGTTGTTTACAAGGAGTATAGAGTATTAGCCTGGAGAGAGAAAACGTTCTGGAGATGGATTATGATGATACCAGCACAGCAGTGTGAATGTACTTAATGCCACTGAACTGTATTTTAGCATAATTTTTCAAATTTAAAATAATCAAGGGGGAATGAACTGGTGTTATACAACATCTTGGATAAATCCTAAGGGAAATGCTATGTGAAAAAGGTAAATCCAGACATTATGTATGATTCCATCTATATAACATTCTTAAAATGGCAAAATTATAGAAACAGAAAACAGACTAGTTCCCAGGGCTGGGGGAGGGGCAAGTAGAGTAGATATGGCTATAAAAGAGGTGACAGAAATGTTTCCCATCTTGACTGTATCAGGGAAACATCCTGGTTGTGATATTGTACTACAGTTTTGAAGTATGTTACATTTGGGATAAACAGGGTAAAGGTTATACATGATCTCTCTGTATTTCATATATGCAGTTGCATATGAATCTAAAATTTTCTCCAAAAAAATTTAATTTTAAAAAGTCAAAGCTTTGAACATATTATGGTATAGCCTAGAATGAAGGGCTCTACTCATTCAAAAATAACAAAGACAAATTAAGAGCTGAGTAATTTGTCTTAACCATCAGCATGTTGTTTTAGTAGCAAAAATAAAATAAAACTGTTTTGTTTTGAAGAGCTATTTTATTGAACTGAGAGTTGAAGGTTTTACTACAGCAACTCTAAGAAAATCAGTTTAAAATATTAAGACTATATGAATTAGAAATCTTAGATCTGCAGATCTGTGCTAAAGAAAGTTGTGTAAGGTCCTAAAAGAAGCCCATTCTAGATAATAACTAGATTTTAACTATACAAACTGTCTACTTTGTGCAACATATTTTTCAAGCCTCGTTTTAAATTTCATAACTAAAAATTTAAAAAAAATTAGCAGCTCACAATTACAGTTTCAAAACAGTGTTGTTCATTTACCCCCCAGAAAGCTTTGCTAGGCATGGGTAGAGTTTTGGAAACTCAGTAACTTACATAATATAAAAGTAGCCTTAGTTCTTTAAATTTTTGGTCACAGACTCAAAAAATAATGTGGTTTCCCTGTGTTTATTAATGAGAAGGTAGTTAAAGTAACAAAAAGAAATGGATACTGCTGACCACTGAGTGGGCTTCAGAGCATCCCTAACAGTGGGATGTATGACCTAGAAGATTTACTTTTGGGCATGTCTCTCACTAGTGCTCTTGGTGATCCTTGCTCGCTTTTCTCTACTCCACCTAACCTCAAATAAAACAAGACTCTTCTTATTTGTTCTTTTTGTTTCCTCCATCACAACCCTTCCTCACAAGGTAAACCTTTGGCAGATAGATATAGCATAAATGGCTTCTGAGCTCCACAGATGGGATTGGCAATCAAAGGTCACATGAGATAAGGACCTAATCTTTTCGGCCTCCACTTGGACTCTACCTGCAGGGCTAAGCCCAAAAAGAGCAAAGAGGAATATTCCCTTATCTGGGACCCTGCTTTAGGGAGTTTTGGGTTTATAATTAGAGTTAGCGTCACAGTTTGGCAACTCAGCCAAGTCGCACATTCCTATCCACTTCTACAATTCAACTAATTTTAATCTCTTTCTATTTTGCTCACCAAGGATTTATAGGATGCTAATAATTTTTCCTCCATCCCCACTCCCTATCTTCTTGGTTCTTATCCAAATTCTTGTAATACATGAATAACAAAACTACACACAAGAGTTTAAATTAAATGCTTGTGGGTGCTTTTGCATAAGAATCCTACAGCCATAAAGAACAACTTCCTTTCAAAGTTCTTTCTTCTAGGTTTTACAAGTCCTGAGTTGGCTGGAAAGAAGAGTTCTTTCCAAGCATAGTATCAGGTTTTCCCATGGAAGTCCCTGTCTTTTATTTACTCATATTTCACACAGTATAAATGCACAAGAAGACTCAAAAGGACAGATTCTTAGAAATCTCTAAGTTAAGTTCTATTGGTCTATTCCTTGTAGATGAGCTTCCAATGAAAGCCCAATTTCACCTCATACCCCAATTTTTTTATCTTTCCAAAGAAGTGTCTCCTGGAGGTCAAACACCTCTTTTGTCATGGTGTCTATTTTCTGCTGCATGCGCTGATTCTCCTGCAGAGAAAGGGGTAAGAAAAGTAACAAAAGAACAGAAATAAAAAGGGAGGGAGTTAAAAGAAGGACAAAAGAATAAAAATTGAAAACTTAAAAAAAAAAGGATGAAAGTCTGTGATGAACAGAAAAAAGGAAGAGTGGTTTGCTAAAAGGAAAGATGATATTCAGAGTCTTGACAATGTAATCTTTCTGGCTTGCCCCCATAAAATAATCAAGGGAAGCCCTAGGGGTGTCCCTCAGTGGTACAGCATGTGCTTATTAGCATGCACAAACCCTGAGTTCTATTCCCAGCACTGCAGGGAAAAAAAGGCAAAAGCAAGCAAGGGGACTGGGAATAAATAACTTCCAGCCACAGCTATGTGGCAGCAAGCCAGACAGCATTTCTGTATACATACAGCTCCATATGTATACTATTCCTTTCACAGGGCCCTTTATTATTTCTTTACTTTGTTTTGCAAACATGGAATAATGTATATTTCTAGAAGAATCTATAATAGCAGAATCTGTAATACCAAAAATATTCTAAATTACAAAGGAAAAACTGGCTTTTACAAACACTGGAGTTTAACATTTAGTGAGTCTCAAAGAACTCTTCTGATTGGGCAAAGATGCTCAGTTTATAACCTTATAACAGTGTTTTTCCTGTGGACTACTGAAAAATTATCATTGCATACTTTTCTCATTCATACATTACCTGTTTTGCCATGCAGTTTTCATTTCTAAATCAAAAACTGTTATTTGTCATACTAAGGTATTTCACCTCTATGTAATCCTGGCCACTAATATCTAAAAGATCTCTATTGTAAATATAAAAAACACTGAAAACTAAGGTTTTTAAAAGGTTGTGTACTCCTCACTCTGGGGTTTTTAAAGGAGCCACATGGACAAAGAACAGAAATCAAGCATTATAATCCTCTTAAATATAATATGTGAACAACTGGAACAATTAACCCTCATTTAAGCTACTGAATTTGAGAAGCAGTTCCAAAAGTAGTTTTATTACTATTTGAAATCTTGAAAGGGAGAAAGCATTTATCTTAATTAGGAGAAGAAATAAGTGGTTGTTATACTGACACAAAAAACAGAAGGACAAAAAAGAAAACGATTTCACATTATTTTTTAAATGGCAGTAGAACACAGAATTTAGATAATATGTTCCCTACCTGATGGGAAAAAAAATTAGGACAACGAACTCACATATAATCTGACAGACTGCTATCTGTATCTGCATTTATATCTATAAATTCTAGCTGTATGATTTTATTTTTCTTAAAAGTCATAAAATCTACACCAATTCACAAATAGAAAAAATCATTTTTCCCCTCTATTAAGTGGTTTTGGTAGGTCATTTATAGTGAAAAAAATTAAGTACTGCAGGTGCACAAAAGAAGAGGAAAAGGAGAGAAAGACCAGAGTCTGAGTTGCCAGGAATGTGGAAAATATGTTGAGCTACGTCCCTTGGATCCATAGGAGCTGGCCTTCCTAGTATCACTAACAGGTCATCAACACTAAGTTAATTAATGATAGAAGCCCTTGATAACCACACCTAGTTAGTGGGCAGGATCCTCATCAGACTCCAACTTCAGGAGGAAAAAACACATTTAAAGAACAGAGATACACGTAGGCCCAAAAAACTGCTAAATACTTTTCAAAAGGCCAGACAGGAGGCCTTGAGTCTGAGGACAGCCTGGGCTATGTAGTGAGGGGAAGGCCAGCCTGAATTACACAGCGACACTTTGTCCCCAAAAAACAAATGATGAAGTTGTAGGTGGACTAACTCCATCCCACTTAAGATATTACCAACAATGTAGCAAAAAACTAAACCTCTACACTACCCAAGCGTCATCTTTTGTACATAAGGTACAGTTCTTGACAACTTTTTCTTTTTCATTTAGCTACCTTGAAAAGTATTGGACTGAGGAAAGTTTAACTTATTATATCTCAAGAATCACATTCCAAAAAGTAGCATTCACTATGTTCCAAAGAAAAATGGTACTATATGATTTTTCCTTTTGTCCATTCCTCAGTATCTTTAGCATAAAGAGTGTACTTAGGAATGAAAGATATTTAATCAAAGCTTCTGTTTTTAAAGGGGAATGTTTATAGGCCTTTACAGTTCATGTTTGAAAAATTTTAAGAGATAGCCAAATGTGGAAAAAGAAGTAATTCTTTGTAGCATTTTAACTTTCTTCTCCTTCAAACATATACACAATTTCATTCAACATAATTCATTTTTTTCAAATTAAGTATTTCCATAGTTTACATGCATACCTCAATAAGTTCATCTCTTTGTCGAAGGCCTTCTTTAAGTTCATCCATCTTATGCTGTAGCACACTACACATATGTTTCTGTCTTTCCAACTCCTGTTATAAAACACAGCACATGGTACATAACAAATCTGAATACATGCAATACAACAAAGAAGCCAAGTATGACATCCAGAAATGCCCTGAACTGCTAACTTACAATAACCAAGAACAACTGTATATTCAATGGAAAGGTTTAAACACTGTAAAATTTTCATCTTATATCTAATGAAAGGAAATGAGAACAAACTATGCAGGTACTTAATAAAAACTATTCAAGGTGCAGGAGAAAATACTATGCTAAAAATGATGCAAAAATATAAAAGCTTAATAAGGGGAGGGGTCAATAAATTAAACTACAAAAAATTAGAACTCTTGAATGGTAAAAGACACCACAAAGTAAAAAGATAATGACAAATGACCAAAATCTAGTAAACAGTTACTATTTCTTCATATCCAAAAATCTCTAAAATTAAAAAAAAAATACTAGCTACATAGAAAAACAGCCTAAAGAAATGGGCCATTTACAGAAAAATACATAAAAAACACCTCTGAATATGAAAAGATGCTCATATGAAGAAAAATGCAAAGTAAAACCATATTTCTAACTAAAATACCAGTAAAACTCCAAAATGCTTACATAGGAGAATCTAGCAGTATCACACTTTATTTAGTAAAGGCAAATTTGCAAGAAATATGAAGTCTTAATGCAATACAGTATATTATTTTGCTAGATTACTTAAAACACTGAAAAGAACCTGAATGTCCATGAATACAAAGCTGGTGGAATAAACTGTCCACACAATAGGCTAACTATGCATGGTGAAAAAGAATGAGGATGATTTCTCTGTACTATCATAAGGTGATAAAATCAAGGTACAAACAGCTGTATAGTGTTCCACCATTTTCTAGGAAAGGAGTAATACGAATACATATATTTAATTCATATGTACAGTATTTGAATGATGTGTGTATGCATGCATGGCATGTATGTCACTTCAGGCTGTTTGTTATCATTGAAAGCTCTAAAAGGTTTGCCATCACTGTATGTACCTATTCTTTTTGACTAAAAGTAATTCACATATTTTCCTGGATTTAAAAAAATGAAAAGGTAAATCATTAAATTTTAAAATTCCATAAACGGAGGCAGAAAAGGATGAATGAACAAAAGGTAGTATGCATACAGCATAATATTATTCAACCTTAAAAATAAAGGAGTTCTTGTCACATGCTATCACAGATATCTTGAATATATTATGCTGAATAAAATAAGTCAGTGTAAAAAGACAAACATTGTATGATTTTAATTATAAGAAGCACTTAGAGCAGTTAAATTCATAGATACCAAAAAATAGAATGTAGTTGCCAAGAACAATGAGAAATGGGGAACTGTTTAATGGGTATAGAGTTTTAGTATTGCCATATGAAACAGTTTGGGAGATCTAATGCATAGCAATGAATATACTTAATACTAGTAAACTGCATCCCTTAAAACTGTTAAAATGATAAATTTTAGTTTGCATTTTTTACAGTAAAAACTTAAAAATGTAAAAGCAGTTCCAACATATTGAGAAATGCAGTGAAATAAACTGTATGTCTGGCTAGTAAGCATAAGAAAACAAACTATTTCAAGTAATTTTTAAAATACTTTGGCTATACATAGTCTAGTGCCAAAAATAAAAGCCAAACCAAGCCAAACACTTGTAACTATTTTCAGTAATTATACTGGTGTTAATGTTGGTACTGCTATTTGGGTCACGTGAAATAAAGGAATAAGAATGTATCATAACTACTGTATCACCAGTGACTCTGAGAACTAGGAACTATAAAGTGACAAAAAGGAGATACAGGTGTACAAAAAGTAAAATCCCTAAAGTCCTAAATATAAACCAAAACTTAAAGACAAACTCATAATATATTCTGTAATTGAAAATAAAAAACCCATGTGTATATTTCCCAGATATAAACAGTGACCACCTTCAGCAGCAATGAGCAGCCCCAGCACCCACAGTGCTCCATGAAAAGAGGACTAGGACTCCTTAGGCAAATGGCAGATTTCAGGTCAGGGAGAGAAAATGTACAAGATGAGAAGGGAATGCCTCCTGGTCAGAAAGCAAAAAAGCTACCAGACACATCTGTATTCATCAAAAGTAAATAGGAATCAATCTGAAGAGGCTCATTAGCCAAAAATGGGGCAATTAAACAAGTGAGACATCAAAAAGAGTAAAAGCCACCAGGCACTGAAAACATCAAATATTTAAACTTATAGTTTCATAATACTATACAAAGAAAACAAACAATTGGTCACTATGAAAGGATGCTTTAAAAAATTCCAATTTTGAAAATTCATAAATACAGGCAAAAAATCAAGGTTTCCTGCCTTTCCTATGTAAACTGTTTTATCTGAGTAATAAGTTTCTGTTTAAAGATAGACTTAATAAAGCAGAAGAAAGTAAAAAATACCTGCAGGATGGGAGAAAATTATATATAAATTATACTTTCAATAGGAAATTTGTATCTAGAATATATATACACTTTTCACAACTCAATGAGACACAAAAACCCAATTAAAACATGGGGAAAAGACCTGACAACCATTTCACCAAGGAATATCACTCCGTAAGTTCATCAAAATATGTTCAAAAATTATTAGTCTCTCAGGGACTAACCACTAGGATGGCAAGAAGTAAAAAGTCAGATAATACTGTTGGTGAGGATATAGAGACATCAGAACCTGCATACACTATGAATAAGGAATGTAAAATGGTGAAGATGCTTGGAAAACAGACTAGCATTTCTCAACAGTTATATACAGATTTACAATGTGATCTAAAAATACAACTCCTACACAGATAATTACAAGAAAGGAAAATAAGTTCACACGAAACATTGCACACAGGTACAATTACAGCAACAACATTCCTAACAGCTGAAAGAAGAAACAATTCAAATGTCCAACAATACAAACTGATAAACAAAATGTGACATACCCATGCAATGGAATACTAATAGACCATAAAAGGAATGAACTTCCGATATATGCTATAAGACGGACAAACCTGGAACATATGCTAAGTGAAGATGTCAATCACAAAAGAATATACACGGTTCCATTAACATGCAAGTCTAGAATAGGGAAACAGATACACAAGTAAATCTGTGGTTACTTGGAGCTGAGAGTAGAAGAGGAGGGAGATAAGAAGATGACAGCTAAAGGATATGTGGTTTCTTCGTGAGATCTTAAAAACATTCTAACAGTATGTGGTAATGGGTGCACATGCATTTATACTACAAATGATTGAACTGTATACTTTAAATGGATGAACTGTAATGGTATGTGAACTGTATCTTAGTAAAGCTGTTTAATACAAGTAAACAGATCAGTAATGATAAAATCAGAATACCGCACTCTACAACTCCTAATGAACTATGAAATCTAAGCATCGAGCTACAGCATCACAAAGACAAAGTCACACACCTGGGGCTCCTAAAAGAAGGTAACTGCACCACCTTATGAAGTAGATGTGGCAAAAAGGCTAACATTAAGCCTCCGTACCTGACATATTTACAAGCACTAGATGGGGAAAGCGACCATGATAAAGATGTTCTATGAATGAAATGTAAGAGTAGGAACATGTTGAGCAATCCAGTTTCTTCAACACATAAATTGCAAGGAAGAAAAAAGGTGAAAGGGAATCTGTTAATTAAAAACTTACCTACTAATAATTTCAAGGTATGGAACTTATCTGGATTCTAACTTTTTTTTTTCTTTTTACTATAAAAAGGAAAACTACCTAAGGTACTTTGAAACTGATGAATATTAACAGTGACTAAATATGTAATATGAAGGATATTAATTTTTTAGGTATAAAATGTTCTTATGTTTTTAGAGCCCATACTGTTCACTAAAATTCATATTAAAATATGGGGAGCTTGGAACTTGCTTCAATATGAGAGCAAGAGAAATGGGTAGGACAAAACTGACAATAGATTCACAGCAGTTGGGAACAGATAGTGGGTTCATGAAGATTCATTATATTCTTCTGTATGATTTTTTAAATATTTAAAACCCATAATAAATTTTTAAATGTCAAATAAGATAACTTCCTATTAAAATAAACAGTTATTAAAAAGAGGATACATACTTACAACAATGCTAATATTCTAATCTTGAAGTAGGGAGAGACACAAAGTTTGTTATTTTAATTCCAGAAAGAAGCACTAAAAATACTTTGAAATTTTTTATGAGTATCATTTTGTTTTTGTTGAAGGGGCCTTCCCTACTCTCATTTGATGCTATAATGAAATACACCAGGGTGTTTGGCCTCTTTGTATATCTACACAGACAAACATTGTACTACCTAAGGCAGTACTGCTATCTGTTTGGCAAGTAAGAGAGCTCAGGATGAAAAGATGCTGGCAAGAGACTCTGTTTCAAAGCAGGCATCACAGTATGTAAAGCAAATTTTCAGGTTATTAAAAAAGCTTAGATTCTAAGTTGGAAAAGTCTAAAAAAAAATTTTTAAACCCTGTACATACTAAGATATCTCTCTTAGAAAATGATAGGAAAAACTAAGTTGGTTAAAGTAATCACAGATACTTTTATTTCAAAAAATGCTCAGAGATATTTGAGACAGTGAGATAATGACTCACTTTAGTTGTGATCATTAAATACTTAACATGAGATTTCTTCTAACCTGTAGAAGAGCCAGAAATAGATACTAAGAATGTGTGGTGAGGCAAAAAAAAGGAAACAATGAAACTCTAGGTAAAACACGATGGCTCAGAATTTTCAAAATTGGCCTACAGAATCAAAAGAGGAAACCACCTAGTATTGCCAGGAAATCATACTTTTCAATGAGCCACTACTGAGCCAACATGAAAATATCAGAGGCTGCTTTTTCATCTATCTAGATATGTCCTCCTTTCCTAACGTTTTTGTAAAGAATAGTATTGGGGTCACAGTTAAACTGAATGGGAAGTATAGAGCTCCTATGTACCCCCATCCCCATACATGCACAATTGTCCCTACTACTAAATACTGCACCAGAGTGGTACATTTGTTCAAATCAACAATTACATCATCATCACTCAAAGTTCAGTTTACATTACAGTTCACCCATTGTGTTCAACATTATATGGGTTTGGACAAATGTATAACAACATATACCCACAATTATGGTATGACACAGAATAATTCCACTATCATAAAAATCCTCTGTGTTCTGCCTATTCAACTATACCTCCCTCCCCAAACTCCTGGTGAGCACCTCTAACACTTTTTGAACATAATTAAAACAAACTGGAATACTGTAATTCCAGTCTTCAAATAAAGAAATCCTGGGCTGGGGATACAGCTCACCAGCACAGCACCTGCCTGGCAAGTACAAGGTCCTGAGTTCGAACTCTGATACTACAACAAAAAAAAAAAAAAAAAAAAAAAAAAAAAAAAAAAAAAAAAAAAAAAAAAAAAAAAAAAAAGAAAGAAAAAAAAGAGAAAGAAATCCTTATAAAGACAACACTAATAATTCTGACCTCTTAAAGATTATATAAACAGCTTCTCTCTCATTATTATGTTCAAATTTTCCTAACTGATTTTCTAGATTTTCTTTTTATGAGCAATGGAATAACAGTTGATTTATGGCAACCAATATTCATTTGTCCCCTGCTTGGAACTTATACCAACAATTTTAAATGTCCAAGTCCAATACGCTTTTAAAACAGCTAATTTGTTTTCTGCAATTGCTAAAAATTCTACAGCCCGACTACACACTTTAACAATACAGTTTTTAACCTCTAAAGAAAATATCTGTCAATTTCTGACTTATGTTCCTATACCAGTTTATAAATAACTGGTTAAAAACTTACTTTGAGTTTTTTAAGTTTACAGAAAAAAAAAAAGAAATAATTGTTTATATTATTGAGTCTATGGAGGTTTGTGATAGTTCCAGCCACTTAACCAGGAAGAAATAATATGCTATAATTGTCTCAATTAAAAGAAAATAAAGATCTACTTCAAGATACTAAAGGAGGACATACGATTTTCCGTAATAAATTTTTTTTTTCTTTTTCATGTCAGATGGGTAATGTGCCAATGTCCTAACAAGGTTTGAGGGAGGCACACATCTCATGCATGTGACATGAACACCCAATCATCACACTCATGAACTGAAGGATCAGAAAACAAATTTTTAAAAAACTTGGTATCATATGGTGGTCCAATTTTCTTGGACCATTCAGTTTTGACTGACACATCATTCCCAAGTGGGTTACAATCATGGGGGGACTAAGGATTAAATCCAGGGAGGCTGAGATACAACTGCTTTTTAAAATTTTCCTTTGAGATACGGTCTTGTTAAGTTACTCACAGTGGCCTCAAACCTTCTATCCTCCTGCCCCAGCTTCCCAAGTAGCTGGGATTACAGGCACATCTCACCTCTGCCTGCATAACCCCATCAATTTTTAAATGGCAAATTTTTATTTCTGACCCAAGAAAATGATGTAAGAAAAAGCAATTACCTTTGATTTTTCTTCATTTTCTCTATAAAATTCTGCCATCTGTTCCTCCTGTTCTTCAATTACATCCTTGAGGGTATCTACCTGGTATATCAAATTGTTCTTCTCATTGTCTAATTGTGCATTAGAAACCATAGCTTTCTTGTACTTCTCTTCCACTTCAGACAAAGACTCCTAAATAAAATAGTAATCAGTTTGAGATCTAAAATAAATACATTTTATGCATGCAATGAAACAAAAATTTATAGCACTAGCACAAACACATGAAGAAGCACTTTTGCAAAACAAGCAGTTTGGGAACTCCTTGTTTAGTTACATGCACATAAAACAGGAAGACAATAATAAGCCAAAAATGCCTTTCTAGAAATTTATGTCCTCTCTGCACTCCAGAAAATGAAGCAAGAATGTAGCCTCCGAAAGTTGAAAAGGTTTGCAGAAAATACACATGTGTAAGCATCAGAAAATGTAGAATTATTAAGTATTACTCTTGTAGCTCCTACAGAAGCGCCTGGTATTCAGAATGCAGTGATAAAGAGAAGATAGCCTCCCTTTAAACATACAGTTCATAAACATTTGAATTTCACCACTTGCTGGACTTGTGTGCAATACTTTTCCATTATGCATAATAATGCTAATATGTATGTGCAAATACTTTTTTCAAGCAATTATTCAAATTTTAGTCATTTTAAATAAGCAAAACAAAAATTTATATTTTTTAAAGCTACCCACAATGCCTGAAATGCTATGCAGTGCAAAGCTTTCTACCCAAAACAGCTTATGAGTTTTTTAAAATAACTATATCTACTTCCTAGTCACTGTTTTTTTAGTATTTTTGTTTCTGAGGTAAAAAGAAAATTATTTCATATGAAAAAAGAAATTACTTCTGGAAATAAATTTTTTAAATACCACTGGACTTTTAACAAGCCAAGATCAGTGAAGCAGACCTAAGAATCTAGAACTCTTATTATAATCAGCTAATTTTTGACATGTGTCCATATAATTCAATTAGAGAATAAATGACGTTAGAATAACTGGATACTCACAATGAATCACAAATCTAAATGTAAGAGCTAAAACTATAAAACTCTCCAAAGAAAATATAGAAGCAAAATCTTCATGACGTTGGAGTAAGTAGAGAGTTTCTTAGGGAGAGCGTAGTGCCACATGCCTGTAATCCCAGCATTTGGGAGGCTGACACTGACACAGGAGAATCGCAACAAGTTCCAGGCCAACCTAGACTACACAGTGAATTCACGGCCAGCCTGAACTACATGGCAAGACCCTGTCTCAAAAAAAAAAAAAAAAGTTTCTTACGATACAAAACCAAAAGCACTACTGATAAAAAAGGAACACAGGCTTCAAGAAAATTTAAAATATTTCTTTAAAGACTTTTTAAAATATGATAGTCCAAATACTGCAAATGATATCATCAAGAAAATGGGAAAAAAGGTGACCCACAGAATGGGAAAATGTATTTGTAAATCTTACATCTGATAAGTGACTAATCCAGAACATATAAAGGAGTCTTATAGCTCAACAATAAGACATATACCTCAACTTTAAAAATGGCAAGGACTGAAATAGTTTTTTCTCCAAAAAGGATGCACAAATAACCAGTAAGCACATGAAAACATGCTCAATATCATTCATCATTAGGCAAATGTACATCAAAATCATACAATGAGATGCCCTTTCATATTCACTAGGACAGCTACAATCTACAATAAAAAAGACAGGGGCAGTAGTAGAGGACAGATTTAGCACTGTATGAGGCCTTGAATTTAATCTCTAGCACACAGCCACTCCCAAAAAAAGAAAAAGAAACAAGGTAACAAGTGTTAGGATATGTGAAAATTGGATTCCTCATGAATTACTGGTGGAAATGTTAAATGAACAGCAACTGTGGAAAATGGTTCAGCAGTTCATCAAAATGTTAAGATAGTCACTATATGATCTAGAAGTTTTATTCCTAGTTATTCACTCAAGAGAAATAATTAATGCCTATATAAAAAACTATACATGAATGTTCACAGCATTATTCATCATAGCAAAGCAAAGTAGAAACAATTCAAATACATTAACAATTGACAAATGGGTAAACAAAATCTAGTAAAGCCATACAATGGAATATTATCCAGCCATTTAAAAATACCAATATATATTATGACATGGATAAATCATGAAAATTTTATGCTAAATGAAAAACCAATCACAGAAGGCCACATATTATATGATTTCATTTATATGAAATGTCCAGAATATGCAAATCTAGAGACAGAAAGTTAATGGATGACCAGGCTAGGGAGGGAATGGGACCGAATAAAACAGAAACGATTGTTAATGGGTTCCAGGTTTCTTTTTGGGGTGATGAAGATACTCTACAGTTGGTTTGTGGTAGTGGCTGCACAACTCTGTAACTATGCTAAAGATTATGCACTTAATATTTAAATTTTTATAATGTATAAAGTATAACTCAGTATATACAAACACACACTTTCAGTAATGATTTACAAACCAAAATTTGAATAGATAGGTGAGTTTAAGCAAGTATTGGGAACATTTAAATAACATAAAGGCTATAAGCAAAGTCAATACAATGACCAAAATTACAGTATCTGAGAGACTAATAGCAGAGTAAGATTTTCACTGGAACAAAAACTAAGTAACACAGATAAAGCAAAATTCTTCCTCAACCATGCTCCCTCCAGAACAAAGAGTTTAATCACTTTAGTGGAATAACTTTCTATCTCATATATATCTGAATCTGTCACTGTTTAGAGCTTAAATGTCCCCCACAGGCTCATGTGTTGAAGGCTTCATCCCAGTGTAGCAATGCTCAAAGGTGGAGACCTTTGGGAGGAGAGGGCTAAGTCATGAAGGTTCTGACTGTAATGAATGCATTAATCGACTTATGGATTCACACGTTAATAGTGTACTGCAGGTGGTAGAAATTTTAGGAGTAAGGCATAGTTAGAGAAAGTAGGTCATTGGGGTGTGCCTTTGAAGATTATATTTGGCCCCCAGCTCCTCCTTTCCTCCCTCCCTTTCTCTCTCTCAGCTTCCCAGTTGCAAGGAGATGAACACCTTTATTCACCACACGCTCCTTACCATGATGCTCTGCTCCACCCCAAGCCCAGATGAAGTCAAGTGACTACAGGCTGCAACCCCTGAAACCATGAGTCAAAAATAAACATTTCCTACTTCAAGTTGATTTTTTTCAGGTATTTCCTCAGTGATGAAAATACAACATGATACCCCTTCTCCGTTTTGGTTTTTTTTGTTTTGTTTTTTGCAGCACCGGGGATTGAACTCACAATCTTGTACCTGTCAGACAGGCGCTTAAGTCACTGAGCCAAACTCCCGGCCCTGGTTTTTTGAGGCAGGGTTGCACTGTGTAGTTCAGGCCAGCCTTGCGCTTGCGTTGCAGCCCAAGCCGGCCTCGAACTCACAATGCTCCTCCTACCTCAGCCTCCTGAGTGCTCGGATTAAAGGCGTGCGCCACCACGCCCGACTCTCCATTTATATTTTTAATACATCTGAATTCTTTTTACTTCTCAAGATGTGTTCACTTTTAAATTTCCCATGATAAATGTAATCATTATAGTTAAAATTTTTTAATTTTTAAAAATGATACACTATACATTTTGTTCTATAGCTTGTCCTTTATTTTTAATGTCTTGGAAAGCTTCCAGTCACTAGAAATAGATTCACCATGCTTTTTTATACTAAAATTTTGTGCTCAATTTAGTACTAAAATTTTTTAAAGTATTAATTTTAGTGACTTTTAGATAGTTTAGTTCTTAAATTCATAAATGGAGCATCTTTTAGATTATTTACATTTTTCAATAATATTTTACTGCATTTTCTGAAAAGTAGTACACACTATACACTAATAGAGCATGTGGCAAATACTGCAATATTAATAAATAATCAACTTTCCTGAGTAAAGGATGGAGGAGGGAAAAGCTCGATAAAGTACCTCAAAAGGTAAACATAATAATCAAGAATACCTCCAAATCATTTGATTTTTTCCTAATACAATTACATATGAAATTTTAATACAATATTTATTTGATGTACCGAATTTGTCCCTTGATCCAAGATATTTTCACAAGCGATGTCATTAAAATATTAAAAGGGTAACTGAATCGTGAAGACTGGCAAAGTAAGACTAAAAGAGAGCTAGATGCCAGGGTACACACCTGTAATCAGTTATTTGGAAGGTTGAGGGGAAATTACAAGTTTAAGACCAGCCAGGAAATGTATTAAGATCCTGTCTCAGAAAGTAGAAGAGGGAAGCGGGGAGAAGGAAGGGAAAGAGAAAAAAGGATAGGGATATAATTCAGTGGTGGAGTAGCCTGGATTCACACCCCAGTACACACACACACACACACACACTGACAACATCGACATCAACTAATTCTGTGGGTCTCCTGATGTTTACTGGCAATCTCTCATGGGGCTATACCAGCAGCTTCTAGGCCTCCTTCATGGCACTCCCAATAGGTCTTCCTGTCCACTTTGGTCCTGGATTATAACTGGGAGTTCCTTATGGACACATTACCCTCATAAAGGTTTTGGCTGATATGAGACCCTTCATATCATGCCAGGGAGAATGATGAAAGTTTTGCTTATGAGGTTCATTCTTTGTCATTTAGGTACATTCTGAGTTATCCTTCTCAATGTCTTGGTTTCGCTTTTTAAGAAAATTGGTTACATATTTTGATCTCAACTCAGTAAGCAATATTCAAAGAAATTTTGATTTCTTCATAATACTAGCTTTGAATGTTCTAACAAAACATGGGGAAAAGAAGAGCCTAATAACCAAATGACACAACCAAAATGTCGACCTTACACACTGGTACTGAAAACTGGTACTCATTTAAAATTACCTCCAAATTCTTTACCACACTAGAGACCTATGTAACCCTTTTTGATCTATGAGTAAAAACTTTAAAGGAAAAGAAAACATAGGCCTCCTGTTTACAGGTTTCTTCCTCCAGAGTACATATTCGTAACATTCATAGCCACTTCTTTCTCCCACTTTTAGTTTGGACTGAGTTTGGCAATAGAATTAGGCAGTACATTTTCATTTATCTGGGAAGAATTTTAAGGTCCAATTCTCATTAAGGATACTATTAAAATATTATTAAGTGTTTATCCAAACTAGTTTTGTATGGCTAAGACACAAGAGACATGCAAATATTATATGTCTTTAAAAACTATATAGTAGTGTGTCTTCTGCTGAATAGTCCAGAAATGCTACTAAACATTTAAACACAAGCAGCGATTAAAAGTTCACCTTTCCTATGCTTTGCCAGTTAAGCACATGCTTAAAAGACAAACACTGTTAGTAAAGCTATGTGCAGTGGGTTAAAAGAACTTGTGAAACCACTATTGCCAACATTTCTGCATAAAGAACATGCTGAGGCTGCAAAATGGGCCCTGATACCTTTAGTTCTTTAAGTCCCTGCATGTATCTCCCTTCTACATCCTGTATCTGGTCCTTAAGGTCATAGATATCCTGTAGGACAAAGGAATGAACCATTTCATAAAACCATACACAAACATATCTTAAGTCTAAAAGGAGTCAGATGAAAATACAACTTACTTTTGTATATTCCAGACTAAAAGTAGGAAAATCAAAGTACAAAAACATAACTCTACCTCCTCAAACCCCTGAAAGGGGCACATAGGTCAGATGAGGTCTGTTGGAAAAAGAGCTGGAGTAATCAACACAGTGTTAAAATGTTTTCTTGGCATTAGTGCTGTTAAGAACAGCATTAGCAAATGGTGTCAAGGCTATATATGTAAAAATACCATTTTTGGCATAACTTTTGAAATTTCTTAAGTCACAAATAATGTTTGGCACAGTATCTCACTTCTAGTAAAATACATATTACATAAAAGAAAATTTACTGATTAATGCGTACGCTTCCAAAAATATAATTATTATATATGAACAAAATTGTCTTTCAATGAATCGGTTACTGAAACAATTAATGCAGTGGGGAGGAGTGTTAAATACAAAGTTTGAATACAAAGTCAAATTAGATATTCTATCCTGAGGACACAATTTAGAAAATGAGAAAAACACTTGCTCCAAGTGTCACCATAATTTTTACAAGTGCAATAGCTCAAAGTTTAAATGGAAAATACTGTTTCCCTTGTGTCTGACCTTGTTACGTAAGGTCTATTCTTGGACACCCAATTTAGGTGAAATATAACTAACTGCCACAGAGCCCTGAATACTATGCTTTCCCTGCTCCCTTCATTCCCTCCCTGGTAGATCTGTCTTTTACTCAGGTTCATGCAAGAGGCATTTACTGAGGACTTACAAGGAGCCAGGTACTAGGACACAAAAATCCCACCTCCTCCAAAGACATTATTCTCTCAAGGAAGAAAAATAAACAGCAAGTACTATGACAAGGGCAAGTTAAGTGTGAAGCTGGAAGCCCCTGGCCTTGTGTCCTTTTTAGCATCTAAAGGCAAGAATTTGCTTTGACAGCACACCCAGCACTTATTCTTGGTAAATTCCTAACACCTCAATAAATACTGACACCTTCAAAGTCATCAACATGCTGGCCTGGATCAGTTCTTTTTGCTACTGTTTCAAACTTCTATATCATCCCCCCAACTTTCAGCTCTCTTTCTCAAAGCTTATTTTGCAAAAAAAGATCCCTATTCCTACCCCCAGCTATAATTTTATTCAGTCACTCCCTGTTTCTATCTCCTCTCCTCTACAATGCCAGCAGTAGGACCTCCACTCTAGGTAAGTCCACCTACCTGAGCCCTGGCCTTTCCTCTCAGACCTCAGGCTGTTTGCTCGGTCAATTATTCTCACCTCTTCTTTCTCCATTCTATCACTACTGGTTTGATCCAATCCATGAAAACAATAAACTATCTCACAATTAAAACCTTTTCACCCCACCTGGAAACCAGCGTCATGCGCCGGCTGCTGCCTGAGTCGGGACAGCCACATCCAAGCCTCCCTCCATGAGTCTGAGTCATTCGCGGACTGGGGGGTTGAGGGCGTGGGATCAGGCCTCACCAGGAAGGGACCCTGACCAGGAAGTCATATCATTTTCATTGTTTTATTGGGTTGGGTTTTATTCTCTTTTGTTTTGTTTGATTACGTTAAATCTGATGACATGAGCAGTTATTTGAAAGACAACAAGATATATTATGGTAGCCAAAAAATAAAAGTAAAAAAATAAAATTAAATAAAATTAAAATTAAAATAAAAACATTTTCTTAATTTCTTAACCTCTTTGTCTCTCTTTGTCTCTGTCTGTCTCTCTCTCTCTGTCTCTCTCTCTCTCTCTGTCTCACCTATTTCCTGACCAACTCCCTGCTTCACATATCCAGTTCAGAGCAGGTCTCTTATATTTTCTCCCTTCACAGTTTTGATTGCTAACTCATCCTCACTGTTCCAACCACAGGATTACTGTTCTCCTGGGCTCCAATGCATCTTCTGAAGTATGGCCAGTTACTTTTAAGAATTCGAATCAGATATATTACTTCCTTATTTAACATACCATAGTTGTCAGGGTAAAATTCAATTCCTTTCAAGCCAGCTAGAACATACTTTGTAATGTGGTCACCCATCATCTCTCTAGCATTCCCCCTCTTGCCCACTTCTGACTTCTTATCCTATCATTTGGCAATTTTATTGTACAGAAAAGGTTTTAGTTCTCTGAATGCATCTGAGAAAGTTTACCCCCTTCAACTTCTTTGTTTAATGCTTATTCTTCCTTCAAACTTCATCTCAGAATCTATCTTTTCCGAAAAGCCTTTTGTTTTCTCTTTTCCTAAGTTGAATTTAGATGGTGCTTTTCCAAATTAACTTACTCTATTCTTTGCTACTACCAGAGTATCACACCAACTAGTTTTACTAGTTTACGTCAACTTGTCTTCCCTGTGAGATAGTGACCTCTTGAAAGCCAGAATATTTTCCTGCTAAATTTCCAGATATTCAATAAACTTTGAACTAATGGAACAAAGAAGGAATGAAGAGATACAGTTTCTGTCATTACACTTTCCCATCTCTAACAGCAAGTTCCAGAAATACACATTCAAGCATATTTTTAAATTCTCATCTTCCAAACAAAAGGGTTGATGAGGATGGAGATGCAACTAATAACCAAATAAGCTTTTCATTATCTTAATTATTTCTGCTATACAAATAGAACTATATATATACATATATATATATATATATGTATATATATATATATATATATTACTATGAAAAACTGAGATAACTACTCAACCAGTCAAATAATACTAGAACGGCTCCAAAGACTACTAATTCCCAATCTGGTTCTCTGTAAATCCACATATTTTCCATTTAAAACACAGTCAATTAATTTTGCGAGAATTACTTTTACATATATAGTAAAGATTCTTTTTGGCATTAGCAAAATTCATTCCAATATCATTAAATTTTCAAGAAAGAGAACAAAAAAAATTAGTCTCATTCCTTTCAGGCTCCAAAACATCCAACTCAAACCTTTGAACTGTCTACAGGCATCTTTTTGAAAAGAATTCAGGTCGGGAATTTAGCTCAGCAGTGTAAGTGCCTGCCTGGTAAGCACGAGGTCATGAGTTTGATCCCCGGTAACAAAAAACAAACAAACAAAAAAATTCATACTCCTTTCTAATAAGGAACTTTCTAAATGATAAAAGTTCCAGTATACTTTTTTTTTTTTTTAAAGCAAACCAAAATCTACAGTTTACCCGCAATTCACTTAATGAGGTGTCTGGGTCTATTAAGCTGCTGGTGTCCCCACTTCCTCGTCTGGAGGAGTTTCCACTGAGAGGAGTTGTTGCTGAGGCAGAATTTCGAGATGAAGGCTAGAAAAAGAAATACACACTGCTGAATCTTTGCTTCATTCTTTGCTGTGGATACTTAAGAAATGGAGCAGGCTTTTGGAAGCAGATTTAAGCCTCAGAAGGATATACAATGTGGCCAAGAAGTTACCAAGTACAACTGATGGGATATTTAGATTCATTTGAGGGGAGGAAGCATCAAGGACAGAAACTAGGCATACTAAGCATAATTTCATTAATTCAAAAACCTTGTCAGAATCTAGAATTCTAAATAATCAAAAGGAAATACTTTTTATGAGCATTGTTTATTTTCTAAGTTCATCTTTGCTATATTTAAATAACAGGATGTAAGCACATCAGATCAATTTAAAGCAGTTTCAGAAACATATAACTAGGATGTAACTGTTTATGATAACGAGAACTGTATAACTTAGTGCTTCCCTATTTAGTTTCTAAAACTCCTTAAGAATCTATTTTTTCCCTAATTCTTTGTTCATAAATATGGAGATTTTATGTGCAGCCAAAACCAGCTCTATTGTGTACATCACTATAAATTTGGAATGCCTGGCGTGGTGGCGCACGCCTTTAATCCCAGCACTTGGGAGGCTGAGGTAGGAGGAGCGTTGTGAGTTTGAGGCCCGCTTGGGCTACAACGCGAGCGCAAGGCTGGCCTGAGCTACACAGTACAACCCTGCCTCAAAAAAACTAGGGCTGGGAGTTTGGCTCAGTGGCGTAAGCCCCTGTCTGGCAGGTGCGAGGCTGTGAGTTCAATCCCCAGTGCCGCAAAAAAAAAATAAATAAAAAATAAAAAAATAAATTTGGAATGCTCTTCCCAAAATCAGTTTAAACATAAGATTGTGTTCCTGACTGATGAATGATACAGATGTATGCTGTCCAGTTACAGCCATTAGCCACATGTGTGTACTGAGCACTTGAAATGTAACCAGTACAAGCTGAGATTTGAACAAAAAATACATAATTTGGAAGGCTTCATTTAGAAAAAAAGATAAAAATATACCAATAATTTTTCATTTTGATAATATGGTAAAATAGTTTGGATAGCTGGGTTGAACACTACTTTTCTTTTTACTTTTTCAATGTGGCTACTAGAAAATTTAAACTTACATATGCTACTATTGTGCCTTGCATTATATTCCTGTTTGACAAACCTGATCTTCCTTGGGTATAACATAAGATTAATCCTGAGAAGTTATTTCCTTGACTTTCTAAAAATACTTTTAGAATAAAATTACAAAGTTTATCACAAAAGCAACTTCTATAGAGTTATTTTTCTTCAAGAAGGAATTTATCTAATAAAAAAAGAAAACACCCTCATTACCATCAAACCTATAGACACTTTATTTCCAGTGTTTAATGGCTTTTTGGGATCAATTTCCAAATCAAAAAAGCAGCCAAAAAATAAGAAGTAACATAAAATAAATGCAGTCTTTTCCCTTCCCAGGGCTTCACATGATTTAACTTCAGAAGAATTTTGAGGGGTCAAGGTCAGGAAATAGATGAAGGGAGGAAGAATAACTCTATCAGACAAATTATAGTAAAATAAAGAATGAACAAGTCATAGAAAGTAACTTTAACTGATCTTGGAAATTTAATTCCCATAGGAATTTATATACTCACCCTTGCATAATTTTCAGCATACTGTTTGTCAGATTTTTCATCCAGCTAGGAAAAAACAGAAATAAAAATCAGGAAGGATGCTTAGTATGCTGTTTTTCTTTTTAAGGCAAAAAAAAGAAGTGATCTCATTTGAGTATTCCAAGTTCAATGATGCTTGGAACCTAAAAAAGTAAACATACTAAAACTGGAAAAAAAAAGCCGCAAAAGTCAAATGTCAAGAACTTTAATTCTTATCCTAAGGAAGACATGCAGTAAGCAAGCTGTGTTTACTGAAAAGCTACAACTTTTAGAGTTTTTTTCCCCAAGGTATTTAAAGCACACTAAAGAAAACTACATGTAAATAAGTTTTAGTACCACAAATGTTAATACAAAAAAATTAGACATATCAAAAGGAAAAGTCTGATAAAATCAAAAGCCAAAAGATTTAAATATTATTAGGACACATTATACTTAAATAAGACTAGTAACCAAAAAAGCTCACACTGGACTAAAACATGTTAAATATATCATTAATTTATTTTCTCCATATCATGGATTTGCTTTCCTTTTAAGTAATACACAAACAAAACAAAATATTTAAATAGCACAAAAGGGTATGAGAAACAGGCTTCTCATTACTGTGCCATACTCCTGACCACCAGTCACCATAGCAACCAAGGCCTAAATTTTTACAAAATCCTAACAGTAGTGTCACAGATAAATTTTGTATCTTCTTTTTCCCATTACCAAGTCTGAAAGTTTTGAGAAAGTACTTCATTTTTCTTTATAGCATTTATCATTTCCTCACACCATGGTATTTATTCATTTGCTTATAGTCTGATTGATCTCTCTAATATAACCCCTATAACTGTGGTTTTTTTCTATATTTCTAATACCAAAAATAATGCCGAGTATAGAGCACTCAAAATTTGTCAGATAAATGAATAAATGCCTATACCATACTGCACTTAAGAGACTTACCTCATCTAATAGCTTCATAGTAACCTGTTACCTTGACAGGCCATAACTGAGCTAAGGTACCTTCTGCTGATAGGACTTAGGGTTCTTACAGACAGTGTTTCATAAAAGGAAGTACCTTAAAGATCTAGTTCCAAAATCTGACTTTATGCTGAGGGAAAAAATTCAGGTGAAAGATTTTGTTGAAGGTTGAACAATTACTAAATATCAGAGTTGGATCCAAATGCCAATTTTATGAACTCCAGTGTTTGTTTATTTATACATACTATCCCAATTACCATTAGGAATGGAAAAGTCACATAGAGATTTATTTAAATGCAAATAATATATACCCAGATTCCAACTCTTAGACCAACCAGCCCAGCCCAATCTAGAGAAGATTACACAAAACTTACTTTGGTTTACTATTAGAACATGAAACATTTCTGCCCCTATTCAGATCGATTCATCCTAATGTCCTCATATATCAAAGTATTTGCTGTTTTTTTTTTAACCTGACAGTCATGTTTATAAATGCCTTCTATTACTATAGATACTATACCAGTGATAGAAATGCTACTTTCAGACATGTAAGTCTTTTGCTACTTCTTGTTATTATACTTTCAAAAATAGCTTTATTTAGATTATTTAAAATATATAAAATGTTTTATAACAAACAAGTGATGACAGTAGATGAAAGTTGTTTTTAACACTGCCAATTACTGACATAACAGGGAATAATCCTCCTTCAACTATGCACTAGCAAAATGCATTGCCTAATATTCAATGTTTTTAAAATGTACATATATATATATATATCAATAACCTATCTTATTTTCCTCAGTATTCCCAATCCAATTAAAGACAAAAGCAAGTAGCATCTAAAATTAAAATATTCCAAGTCTCTTTGAAATCCTTATTCATATCCACCTCCTTAAAAACGACTCCCAAACTCACCCATTTTTAAGCAGCACATCACCTTGGAATAATCCTGAATTTTAAAGGTTGCATACTGAACTAGGCCATCACAATGTTTATTCTGCTGTTTTCACTATCTTCTGATAGATAATAATTGTCGCAATCCAAACTGATCATGCGCCAAACTTCAGGGATTGTTAAGCCAGCAAAAATGCTCAGAGCAGTGATGCTGCAGTCCAGTTATTTTGGCTGCAGTGACTTGGCCCAAGACTCTTCAGTTCTTAGTTCTGAGACTACTGTAAAGCTAGGAGAAACTGCTTATATTCTAAAAACCTCAAGGGATTTAATAGTGAGAATGTCTACATAGTTCTATTTACAATGACAAGCAAATGCTCACAATGATGACTTAAAAAGTATGCTATATTCTACAAAGGTTTTTCAAGTGAGTTAAAATTTAATCATGTTTAAGGTATAAGACTATAGTCCAGTGATGACAAACCTATATAGTACATGTGCTGCAGCCAGTGTTTATTTTCATTACTGAAAGCTCTAACAGGTTTGCCATCACCACTGTAGTCTAATAAAGTACTTATGGTATAGTTTATTCAATGCAGTCACTGGATTCTAACCTTCTGCTAACATCTAATTTATATATACAGGTTGAATATCCCTTATCTGAAATGCTTATAACTAGAAGTGCTTCAAATTTCAGATTATTTTGGATGTGAGAATACTGACATACACATAATGAACTATCTTGGCAAGCAGAGGTTGAGTAGGTGCCCCAAGTCTAAACATAAATTTATTTGTATAAAATTTAATTCATTTTTATAAACCTTACATATATAAACTCAAGATAACTTTATACAGTAGGGTTAGTGTGCCTGATTACTGATTGCAACCCATCACATGAAGTCAGTTGTGAGATTTTTCACTTTGGTATCTTATCTGTGATAAAAATTTAGTATTTTGGAACATTTCAGAATGTTCAAAATGACAGATACTTTACCTATCCTGACTTTACAATGCTATTTAAAAATTGTTTATAAAAACAAAAACAAAAAAATTCCCCAACCAGAGAAGTGACGAGAACAACAAACAAACAAACAAACAAACAACTTTTTTTGAGACAGGGCTCTCACTAAGTCGTTAAACTGCCCAGGATGGGCTGGAACTTGCAATCCTCCTACATTAAGCTTCTCAGTGTTCGGATTTCCTAAAGCAAAATTGGATGAGGATCCATTTAGAAATGAGCTTAACTACTATATTCCTTTCCTCTATTCTAGCTCAACCTATACAACAGAAATGACGAAAACAAAGCTAAAGCAACCACAATACCCATCATCTTACAGAATTAGGGCCTGGTACCCTTTTTCAGTACCTCCTTGCCCAAAAGTTATAAATGATTAGTCTATAAGTATATATTTTGTACACGGTGAAGCAGTCAGAAGTTTCTCCTAAAATTAACTCGTCGACATTTAAAAATTTGAATATTCCACATGAAAATGTAATTTCCAGCTTATCTTTTTAAAAAAGAGGGAAGGGATCTGTCAAGTCCATCCCTATACACACTTCTGTGTGTGGGAGGAGTGCAATGGAGATTGGCTCCTGACACCAGGGGCACTCTACCACTGAGCTACATCTCTGCTCTCCGCCCTTCTTGAAAGTTGCCAGGGCTGGTTTCAAGCTTGCAATCCCCAGGTCTCAGCCTTCCAAATACAGACATAACACTGTGCCTGTTTCAAGTACCCTCTTTATTTGTCTATAATGAACTGAATTATACCATACTCTCTAAAAGAAATATTACCTGAGAAAGTTACTTGCTCTAGAGGGAGGATGAGCAAGTTTTTAAAAGCTTTGCCAAAAGGCAAAAGTAAGTATATTATGTAAGTACTATACTTAGCCATTTAAAAACCAATGATTCCTAGGCTGTAAAATAATGACAGGATTTGCAAAGTCACACTCTAGAGAACCCTTCACTTACTGTGTTTAAAAATGTATATGTAATTAATTAGTAGAGGCAGAGATTTTAAAAACAACCTTCTCATTTTTATGCAATTACTAAAGAAAATTGCCAAGAAACAAATGTTAAGGAGAACATAATCAATAATTCAGAAATCATAAATTGGAGGCTCAGAGAAACAAAGTTTTTAACAGAACAAATATATACAATAAATTTAATTGTCCATACTTATGGAAAAATAGAGTTACAAAGCAAAATAATAAAATGGGCCATATTTCAGGGGAATAACTAGTTAAGTCAGTCTTCTGACTTTACATACAGTGAGAACTATGATTGAATCCACGGTAAGGATGATACTGCTGTACAGCAAGATTTGAGAATCAAGTATTTGAAATACTTAAGAATCACACTTAAAAGTATTTTCAGCTGGGTTTGGTGATGCACCTATTATTCCAGCTGTGTGGAAGCTAAAGCAGGGTTGCAAGTTCTAGAGCCTCGGCAACTAAGTGAAAATAAAAAGAGCTGGCATGTAGCTCAGTAGTAGAGCACTTACCTAGCATGTGCAAGCCCCAAAGTTCAAGTCTCTGTACTTACAGAAATACAGGTGTGTGCCAGGCACAGTGGCACACACCTGTAACCCTAGCTACCAGAGGAGGTAAAACAGAAGATCACAACTTCGATCTCAGCTTTAGAGACACAGACAGACTGCAAAATCAAAACTATTTTCTAGGATAAAAATAGTTCAGAAATAGCTACTGCATATAATGAGTAAAGTGCTGATTATAACCAAGGATTTCTTTATTTACAAATGTCTAAATTTTCCGGAAAGAAATGTTGCCTCTCCTCCCTTCCAAGGTGCTGAACAATTAGGACAGTGTTTGCCCATGGGCAAAACAGCACTTATGCCAGTAACAGAGATGAGGCGTCACAAAAATGAGGTCAGCAAGTAGATTCTGACTGGGGTTCCTTCATTAAGACAAGTGCCCCAAGGCACCTCTACTGATAGTCTATTCTCAAAGGAGGTCCCAGTGAATATGAAAGCAACAGACTGGCACACTTTTTCTATGTGATGCCGTGATCCAACTGTTTAAAAATCTATTTAGATTCCTTCCAATCATTACAAACCAGTGATGCTTTATTAAGTAGTATATTTTATTATTCAGCTTTTGAAGTCTACCTATCGCTTTATAGATTCACCAAACACAAAAGGGGAAAAATTTAAGATCAATCAGGAATATCTGAAAATGGGCTATTAGGTGGCATTAAGAAACTATTTTTTTATTTATGTTTTGTTTTGTTTTGTTTTTGGTACTGGGAACTGAACTCACTCACGACCTCACACTTGCCAGATAGGCACTGTGTTGCTGAGCTATGTCCCCAGCCCTTTTTTATTTTACTAAGTATGAAAACAGCACAGTAGATCTGAAAAAGATCTGTTCAAAATGCATACTGAACTAAATATTAGGAAATGACATGATGTGTGAGATTTGCTCTAAAATAATTCATAAGAAAGAAGGGAAAGAGGAAGAAACAGATGAAAAAATCAGCAAAAACACTGGTAACTGTTGAAGCTGCTAATTGGGGTTCTATGACAGAAAAGGACATATTAGTAAATATATTCCAAAACATATGTATTTTTGTGTATGTTCAAATGAATATTCTGTAGCCAAAAAATTAAGTTCCTAATTTTAAAACAGCCTGAAACAGCATAGTCACTCCATGCAATAAATACACTCACACTGGTCAAATCTGGGATACTGACGTCATCCACATCAGAGACAATGCTTCCCCTACGACTGGTGCGACTAAAATAATCAGCAGCAGAAACCTTTCAATAAGAAAAAAATGAGATACTTTTAAGAGTTAAGAGAGAAGAAAAAGATTAACATTGGCCAATAGGTGAAAAGTTGTTTTCATTTTGGCATACAGTAAAAGATCACGAAATGAAATAAAGAAATTTCTGCAATCAGAATAGTAAAGTTCCCTTAAGTCCTTTTATTCATCTTAACTACAATTCTGTGCTACAGAGATCATTTACTGCCTGAGGGCAAGCAAATCTCCCATGCTTAAGATACCTGACATTCTCAACAGAGGCATTTCATTCCTAGGACAGCATCTATAAAAAATCTCTACCATATTTCATAAAATTTATCATTCATTATAGGTATCTGTTGAGTATGAATAATAAAGTATCTGTAGGGTGTTTACTGCACCTTTTATCTAATTCCCACAATTTCCTCCTTTTCATATTCCCCAAGAACAAGAAATGTAGGACAAAATAACTAAGGAAAGGAACCACACTGGCTCTTTTTGGTTCCCCAAAGTCATCTAGTTTTCCCACTTTAAGCTTTGGCACTGGTCTAGAAAGCTCTAGTTCCAGCTCTTTGAGCTGCTGGTGCCTACATTTCAAATATCAGCTCATCTCAAGGTCCTGAGTTCGATTCCCAGCACCAAAAAAAAAAAAAAAAAAAAAAAATCAGACCTTAGCCCAGAAGTCCATTCTTCAGAGAAGCCTTGTCTGACCACTCTGTCCAAAGAGTCACCCACATACATACCCACTCTTCAATGCTCACTATCACATCACCTGAGTTTTTTCTTCAGTCCCTGGAATTTCTTTCTTTTTTGTTCCTTTCTTTAAAAGTTTATTTACTATCTTATTCAATAAGATAGAAAATATCTCATTCACTAGGATATAAGCTCCGAAGTAAGAAATCTGTTCTGGTTTACTACATTATTCCTAGCTTCACACAGTTGCCACAAATGTAACAAGCACACCCTAAACAGTTAAGTAACAGATTATTTTTACTTCACTCATTAGCTATTCCTTACTCAGTTGGTCATTTACTTTGCTTTAAAACTCTTCTTGAGTAAAGGAATGTAGAAACGAACCCACAAAAACAAAATAGGCTTAACATTATCAAATTCTGCTAAGGGCTAACACAACCAAGCAATAGTATTTTTATTCACAATAATAGTAACACAACTTGGATTCATAATACTAATATTTATTAGCACCTACTATCTCAGAATTTTCATAATTACCAAATAGCAATTCATTTAATTCATATGTTAAGCCTACCTACAAAGACACATCTCCACTATAAATATAAAGAAACTTTGATTCACACAACTAACACGTAGAAGTGGATGCAAGCCCAGGCACTGCTACTTTATAAAGTCCCTGACATTTCCACTCCACTGCTTTTCAAGGTACTCTGAAGTATTGTGGCTTGTTCTATTTCAGCTGTAAGCATGAAAACTAGTTGGTAAAGGGACAACAAATGCTTTAATGAGATGAATTTTTGGCACCAAATCTCACAAACATTTAATGTTCCTTTCTCTGTGAAAACTTTTGAGTTTATAATCTTTCACATAACATGACACATTAAATAATGTGTATTTTTCTTAAAAGAATTATAGCCTCGTTAGGGTTCTTTATTCTAGCTTCAAGCTGACACACAATCCTTAACAATGTAATTACAAAAATCAGTCCTTAAATTTAATAAAAATACCATCAACATTCTATAATAAATTCCTAGCTTCATAAAAGAATAACCTGGTACCTCATTTCTTTGAGTACCCACACTCCACTCTTGAGTGCACCCTATATTTTCCTCTAATAAAACTTTCTCATGCCTTTTAGAAAAAAAGAATAACCTAAAATTCTATTACTTGTATTTTAATATAGCTATAAGTTGTCTTTACAATTATTAATTAGTTGAATGTCTGAGAGTAGAATTTCTTAATTTTTCCTTCAGTAGCTTGTTAAAAAAAAAAGTCCATAGGTCTCAGATGGATAAACATTGGTTAAGCTTAGATACAACAGTAAAGAAAACAATAAGGTTACGTAATTTGTAATCCATAATTATTAATTGTTTACAGTGACAGAAGCATTTTTTCACTTAAGAAAAGTAAAAACCTCAAATGACTTTATACATATGAGAGCATGAATTCTCAAAAACATGATATAAGACAAATTATTCACATAAATAAATGTAAAGAAACACTCATTTTTGTCAAATATAAATTTTACTTTCTAATAGATTTCCCATGATCACACACTGTTGTCACTTTAAAAGTCATCACATCTATTTGCATACAAACCAGGCTCACCACACTGTCCCTTCGCCCATGACTGGAACGATCAGAAGACACAACGTTCACGTTGCCATCGTTGATGAACTATAGATATTAAATGCAGATAATGAAAAAGATTCAACTTCACTATAGTCTTATTTGATTTTGAAGCACATTAGGGAAGGTTTTGAGAATCATGCACACACTCTACAAGCATTACAACTGACATAATTTAGTGTATGCCATTAAGTAGAAAACCTGTTACAAGGCATAATAATGAGCTATCCTTAAAAAAAAAAAAAATTTTCCAAAAAGCACAAAGAAGAAAGTAAAATTTTCTTTAAGTTAAACCAAATGGGAAGCCTGAATGAACTAGCCAAAACTGGTAATGATATCATGCCTTTTCAACCTCCAGTCCCTATGGGATCCTATCAGTGGTCAATAAACATACTTCATGTTTCAGTTTTGGAAAGAAAAGAAAAAAAGAGTATTTTTAAAATGAAATAATACATATCAAAGACACAATTTCCTACCAGCAAGGACATTGAAGTGGTGATTCTTATTTCCCTTTATTCGTCCCTCTGCAACTAGCTGGAGATGTTTCTAGTGTTACCCTACATGGCAAGCCGCCTTCTCACTTAACCAAGAGAAGGCCTACTACCTTCAGTATGTATGGTTTAATCTCCATTCTGACATCACTAAGAAACCATTCTAGAATCACTAAGGTAGTAACTGTGAATCTAAGTTGCAAATGAAGTAGGATCTAGGCCACTTATAAGACATGGTCCTATATCTAATTGAAAATATATTGTCAAATTTTGTTTGCAAGGGGTCACCACATCTGGGACTTCAAAAATGCTACCAAACCCAAAAACTGTCACATAGAATTTTACTATAGGGTATGTTAGAAGTTAACTTCCTCCTGTGTGTGAAAAAGGCTATATTCTTAAAAATTTCTGTGAAATCTTTTTTTAAATATAGGGGTGGCATTTTTGAAAACTGCCACTTGGAAACAGCAGAAATGAACCAATCACAAATTTAAAAAAAGCCATATAACTCATCTATAACATTCTATAAAGTAATCTGATGATCATTAAAAAATTACTTTAATAATTTCTCCAGTTCTGACATTATTAAAGATAACAAGGTCATTCTTAAAGCCATCATTTGCCATTGGGAATGCAAATTAGTACTGGTTTCTTTGGTTGTCAATATGGTAATATGTATCATAATTAAAACTTATGTTCTTTGATCCCATCACTTCATGATACATAATTTACCTTATAAATCTATTTATGCAAATATACAAAACAAACTTTGATACGAATGTTCATCACAGCCAAGCATGGTGGCACATGTCTGGAACCCCAGCACTTAGGAGACTGAGACAGAAGCACTGCCAGCCTGGACTACCTAGTGAGACTCTGTCTCAAAAAAACACAAAAAACAAAAAACAGAGGTTTGTCACACAATTATCTATAGCAGCAAACATTTACAACCTAAATGAATGTTGACAGGGAAATGGTTTTCTAAATGCATACCTTTGTACTTATGGAATAATATATTGCCATTATAAAGACTGTACTGATATGAAACTACATCTAGAGGAATTAAACGGAAAAGGTAAAGGATATGGTTTGTTAAAAAAATTAATGTGAAAAGATGATGAAACTATTCTGCATGAACATATACAGAAAGGGCTCAGGATGTGGCTCAGTGGCAGAGTTCTTACCTTGCATACACAAGGCCCTGGTTTTGATCCCCAGCACCACAATTGAAAAAAAAAAAAAAGAAAAAGAAAAGGAACAGATACAGAAAGATACTTCGAGAACACATTGGGAAGCAGAGTTCATGTTAAAAATATAAAGCATTCATATATAAAACTTTCCTTAATGAATTTTGTTTTTATAAACTGCAAAACAAATTTTAATACTCTAGAAAGATTAGACAATTAGAACTGTCACTGTTTTGTTTTTTATGCAACAATTTTTAACACTTGGTTTGTTTTATATCTTCTCCTTCTACCCCATGACAAAAGTGTTGGTAAGCAAGTGAAATGGCTACATGTAGGTAGATGGAAAGCAAAAACAGAGCAGCCGACTCAACAATGAATTACTACTGCTGAAAACACAAGAAATTTCATGCAAACAGTAACTAAACATAAAAACTTGAAAATTTTCTAGTGGTGATGGTTCCAGACTGGTTTAAGAAATTATGCGAGGGCCAGAAGTTTGGCTCAGTGCCTTAAGCGCCTGCCCTGGCAGGTGCGAGGTTGTGAGTTCAATCCCTGGTGCCGCAAAAAAAAAAAAGAAAAGAAAAGAAATTATGCGCTTCTGGGCGTGGTGGCGCACACCAGTAATCCCAACATTTGGGAGGCTGAGGCAGGAGGACTGCTGTGAGTTCAAGGACAGCCTGCACTACACAGTGAGTTCAAGGCCAGTATGGACTACAGAGCAAGAACCTGTCTCAAAAAAACAAAAACCAAATAAACAAACATACAAATTCTGTGCTGAGTCACATTCAAATACAAACCATCAATTAATTAGTACTGTACTTAATTTTTTATATACTGAGAGAATAGCATAATCCATGCACAAGAGTGAAACACAGCACCTCCTCAATATTCTAACCAGTGCATACAGATTAATGACACACCAAAAGTTTTTATTTATAACATGCAAAGAAACTAGACAGCTCACCACAGGACTGCTTCGGGCTGAACTTGTTCTGGACGAGTAATAACTGTATTCGGATGGCTATAAAGTTTCCAAGAAGAAAGGCTTTACAACAGCAAGCAACTTCTTTTTCTTTTGGGAACACATTACATTAGTGACCACAGACCTAACCTGACCCTTATTCCCAGGGTGAAGGTAATTCAATGATCTGGAACTCCCCCTACTCCCACCCTAGGATCCTCCAGCCCTTGGAGAGGAGAGAACAGGATTGTCTCGTGAAAAGCTGCTCTGACTTCTTCAGGAAAAGCTATTGAGCAACAAAGATTTCTCTACATACTCCCTTCATAAGGGCCGGGAGTTTGGCTCAGTGCCTTAAGCGCCTGCCCTGGTAGGTGCAAGGTTGTGAGTTCAATCCCCGGTGCCGCAAAAAAAAAAAAAAAAAAAAAAGAATTTGTACATACTCCCTTCATACTTAAGCCATGATTTCAAGCAAGCCCTTTCACAAAGCTTCAGTAAGAGTCACAATTGGCTAGCTGAGTGAATAAATCACACCTTGTAATTACAATTCAGGTTAAATAACTTTTTCTTTGTAAGTAGTCTGTGCCCTCCCATATCATCCCCCTCCTCACAACTTCCCCATATAGACTTACAGTTCGAGAACCGTAAGGGTTATATAATCCACCATTGTATAAAGATGCCTAAAGAACAAAAGAAATGCCATTTATCTATTTAGCAGGTTGTTTCGAAAATAACTTTTTCTTTTACAGCACTCAGTTCCAAAAGTTTTGAAGAATGAATACTGAAAGTAGTAACATGCTTTTTATGCACAAATTGATGAACCAGTCTTATAGCTTCAAACTCACATTTTACTACAATAGCACCACAGTAGTATTTTCTTTCACCAACACATAACAAAACTAATAAAATTATGATTTATTAATTTATTCTCTCAAAAGAGAAAACAGAGCAGAAAAAAAAGTGAGTCAGAGAACATCCTGCCGACTGTCACAATAAAATTAAATTATAAAATCTCAGCGTCCTAGTCTACTAGGACAGGTCACAATACGACAACAATTTGAAAGCAACCAAATAAGAACGTGCATATTACACAAAACTACTGCTTTAGCTTTCTAGTCAGCTTGCTTTATTAGAATACAGATTAACATGGTCAAGGTCATAGCTGTCCCAAAGAAAAATCGGACATCCCTTTCATGGGCAGCCATTTCACAAAAGTACATGTGGTAGGACCCATGGAAATCTACTTGCTTTGCAGGAAACAGATTCTAACAAGCAGTCAGCAGTATCTACTTCTATAAAGGGAATATCCCTATTCTTAATGCTCTGAAATTTTATATTTTAAGCACAGATAGCGTATTTTGCCATAAATATAGCACTAGAGCCTTGTGTCCTTGACTATTATGGAAGAAAGCTTTTGAAACACAAAGTAACACAACTGCGGTCCCACAGCAGTACACAAAGCAGACGAGGAAAATACAAACCAGACTAGTACTTCTCAGCAGACCAGAATTTGGAGTAGGAGAAGCCTATGAAAAAAATGCATTATTAAAACTGAAGAAAAGCAACTGGTAGTTCTAAAGGGAACATACTCTTCAGAAAGTACTAACCCTTTTACTCTTAGATGTCGCCAAAGGGTCACTGTAGAGGGAAGAAGACTGCTAAGAAACAAACACAAAGCAAAATAAATAAGCAAAAACAAAAATTGGTCTCAGCATCTTGAAAGCAAGAAGTTTATGGTTTTATATTCCATAATTCATTAGTAGTTCCTGCTTGCTTAAAGTAGTTTAGAAACACATGCAGTAAAAACATGTTATTAGAAACTTTTAAAATGTTAAATGTAAGGGATAAGAAAGAAAATCATCTGGTATTGCTGTCCATAGATGTGTCTAGTCCTATGAGTTTTTTGAACATTATTGTTGGGATATGAGATGGGAACCTTGAAAAGCACTGAGGAAAAGAGGGTCATGGCACTAAAAGTGTGGCAAATGGCAAGCATGACCTACTTACCAGCAGTTCTTGTGATATTTTCACTATGCCATGATAAATTTCAAATGGTTTTAGACTGGTTACTGGGGAACAGAGCTAAATTATAGCCACAAATGCTCTTTTCCAGTTTAGAAAACTGGTATATCAGGGACATGGATATAGTTCAGTGACACAGCGACTGCCTGGCAAGCATGAGGTCCTGAGTTAATTCCAGGCCCAAAAAGACAGAGGGAGAGGGAGACAGCAAGGTCAAAATTTGTTTTCCTTCCCTTTCTCTGTCCTCCCCATCCCTTCAACTCTTAGTCCCCTAGTGTATTTTTTAAAGGAATAAAATATCATTTCCTGATGTCACCCACGCACATAATTTTCATGTCTTTTTCACCAACTCTAATCAGACACAGAAAACTAAGAGTACTGACATTATATGTGCAAATTTAACAAGGTCACCACCACCACACCACCCCAAGTTCTGAGGTTTGAACCCAGGGCCTCATACATGTTAGGCAAGTGCTCTCCATGGAGTCACACTCCCAGCCCCGAAGTTTTCTAAAACTGACTGTTGTGCCATATGCTGAATGTACAAATGTATGATACGTCAAATGCTTTTAAAACAACCAGAGAATCTAACATTAAACTAACAATTACATTCTTCTCATCTCATATACAGTTTATATTTTCATGTGGAAAATTTTTTTAAAGGGTACCCATCTTATGAAATGTACTTGTGCCTATTGATTGACTTACTAGTTTCATCTGAAGGCACACTCACATGGACTATATGAATTCAATGACCAAAAACTGGTATGTACACAGTCTTTTGTCTATTAGTTGCAACTAGTCGAAGTGCAAACTGGGGTATTAGAAATGTGTTAAAAGTGGATAAAACATATGAAATAAAAAAACTTTAGACAGACCCGAACGTAGTACGTAGACATAGGTTTGCTACGTCTAAGACTGCTATAGTTCCTCTGATCAAAGTAGAGCCCACTCTGCAAAAAGCAAAATTAAACACATTTTCCTAGGTTAAATGTTGGTGCTGTAACAACACAGATAAAATGTGAACACATAATGGCAAAATGTGATATTGCCAAATTTCCTTCTCCAAAACAGTGTCTTCTAAAGCACTCAATTGACTGTACTATGCAAAGGTCAATGTAATAATTATTTCAAATCTCTCAAAAAAGTATTAAAGTTTAAATATTTTCAAATAAGTCATTGCTAATATTACTTTAAAAAAACCAATAAACTGGCAGACAAACAGAAATGGAAATAATTTATTCTCACTTCATATTTAAGAATGTCCTTGAAAAATCTAGGACAGCTAAATAATTAACATTTTTATAATTCATGTGGCAAAACTACAGAAATTATTAGAGTTATGTGATTCTAACTTCTCTCACTCCCATTATTTGGCAAAATAAACTGATGAAATTAAATTACATGAGTGGAAAGGAGGGAGAAAAAAAAGGAGCACACACTAAATATGGTTTGGTCTAAATCATCTATAGCAGGTTCGTTTCCAAACACTCTGTATAAAAACAATTTTATACAGTATGATTACTTAAAAGAGTGAAATTATCTATAAAATTCCCTTTCTAACTTGTCTAGCCATCATTTTTACTCAGTGTTAAGTACATTTATGCAATCTCTGACCTAAAAGTCTTCTTTCTTCACTACCGACCTTGCAATCAAGGACACTCTACTACCATTCCACCTCTACGACTCTTGGCCCTGCGTTCCTGGGTCATACCCCACTCATATCCTCAACTAGGCACTAAGAATCATTGCTGTCCATAGCTCTCAATACAAAAACTGGCAAGGCCTCTGACTCTTCTTCCTTCCATTACGTTCTCCCAAAACTTCCCAAGCCCCACTCTCCTTCCAAACCAACATCCCACCACTCCTATGGTAATCTTGAATTAGCAGGGAGCTTGGGACTACACTTCTTTTGCAAGTGATATGGCAGTATAACAGGAAAAAGGTGTTCCTAATTCTCCAAAAAAAGTATTCTATAAATATCTTTCTCCTAGAGAAATGTTTAGCAAAGTGATTAGAACAAAGAGTATATTAATTACTTCTATAGTTTACTTACATGATAGGTTAAAGAATTTTTCTGTAAGCTAGTTATGAGAACACTATCATTACATACTTCACTAGTCTCTACAAAAACAAAAAATTCAAAAATCAAAAAAAATTCAAAATCCCAAAGCACAACTTTTGAGAATGAAAGGTACTTAAGACTGGTATGGCCCACAATGTCCAACTAAATCGTCAGAGTTTCTAAAACGAGGGTGAATCTTCACAAAACCCATTCTTGAAGTATATTCCAAAGGACAGTTCATAAATCCCTTTAATGAGCTTCTTGTGATTGACTAACTATCCAACTTAACCATACCCCTTAAAATTAGGATGCTAATTTGCCATTAAATCTTATGAATAAAAACAAAACTCCTTTAATAAGGTTCTAATGTATCATGTTTTAGCACCTTACAAAGTTTTAATAATGTCTTAGGAGCATATCAAAACAGTCATAACGCTTAAATTAATTACCTAAAGTAATCAGAAAATTATAAAATGACACACACAGAACTAACCAGTAGGTCTTTATGAGAACCAAAAGATCTCTTCTTCATTCCATAAGATGGACTATAAGAATGATTCTGGAAGTAAATATTTTAAGTTAATAAAAGCATAGTTGAAGTTGTTAAAATAATAAAATTCACCTAAAATTAATGCACACAAAAGTCAGTATAAGATACAGAGCAGTAAATATGAAATCTATTTTCCATCTGTTATTTAAAGAATTCCTTGCATTGAACAGCTAAGATATGTGGCCTCTCTACATGTCTTCATCCTTCCTCACCTCCCCTTGTGCCCAGCACCCAGCTTAGTGTCTAGCCAGCTAAGGAAAACCTGATTACTACTTAGAGCCAGGCAGAATGTGGAGACCTTCACTGCACACCTCACTGAGTCTCTGTATCTTCTTTATTAATAAAGAAGTATAGATGACAAGAGTCTCCTCCTTCCATTATCTTCTTAGCTAAACATCAAAAGCCATCTTTTGGATCAACAAAAATAAGATTGAGGGCAAGTAATAAAATGTTTCATTGCCCAAGATAATACTCTTAACCCGAGTTAGTGGCCTCACAACATGTGCTACTCAGGTAGAAAACAAAGTGGTAAAGATTGTCTATCATAGAGTAGCAGTATTACTAAACAGTCACTTATACAAGCATCCTTTGAAGACAAGACTGTTTAAATACATAACTTTTCCTACATATGCAGACAGAAATGTACAGAGAGGGATAAATAACAGTAATGTTGGGCTGGAGATGTAGTTCTGTGGCACAGCATCTGCCTGGCAAGCACGAGGCTCTGAGTTCAATTCCTAGTATCAAAAAAACAAAAACAAAAAAAAGAACAGTAATGTGACTAAACAGATTAGGTATACACTAGGTATACACTATTCATCTAAAATAAAAATGTGCTGCTACGTGTACTCTACCCTTTAACTGCCAAATGTAATAGATTGCCTGTTTTAGAAAAACCATCTCACATACACAGCTAGGTCTGGAATCTATAATTACAAACTCATTTTTCTTTTTTATTAAAAATACATATCTTTTCTTTCTATTGCAAACACTCTGAGATGTCTACAAATTCAAGCAGCTTACTGATATAGTAACCCAAGAAAAATAAGGTATAACTTAACCTTCTTAGCTAATATGACAATAGCAAATTAAGCCAAATGGTTGGATATCACTGATGTTAAGTATCATCTATCGCTCCTGGGTGTTTTCTGTTTAATAATTTCACATATGCTAGCTTAGGACGCAAACAGAGGCCTGTGCTACTGTAGCTCAATATGTATCAAAAACACTGTTCATGCCTATAATTCTAGCTATTCTGAAAACTGAGGCCGGAGGAAGGGAAATTCAAAGCCAGTCTGGACAATTTAGCAAGAACCTGCCTCAAAATGAGAATTAAAAAAGGTGTAGCTCAGTGGTAGCATGCCTAGCATGCCTGAGGTGCTCTTCTGGGTTTAGTACTCAATACGAACAGAAGGGAGGGAGGGAAAGAGGAAAAAAAAGGAAGGGAAGAAGGGGAGGAAGGGAGGAAGAAGAAGGAGGGACGGAGGGAGAAAGGGAAGAAGAAAGCAATTACTATCAATCCCGAATAAGGAAGCAAATCATTTTATCTGAACCTGAAATTCTGAAGAAAAAATTTATTACTGATAAATTATGCCGCAATTGTTAGTCACACAAAAATATGAAAGTTAGTCATAATCTATGATTAGCATTGGCAGGTATTAATACAGTAAAACTCCACTCTTAACAAAAAGTCATGCACAACATACTAATGACAAAATTCTTGATGATTTATCCTTGAAAGTACTATACTAGATTTCAGAAAAAGGTGAAAGTTGCTGGTGTTTCCAAAGTCCAGAATACAAAAAAAAAAAAGGGGAACATTTACAATTAAAAATCAGTGCTGCGTTAAAAGCAAAATATTATTAAACACAAAAGCTATTACATTTTATTTAACTAATATCCTTATACATTGTTATAATTGTATACACTGTTATAAATTATTGCTCAACTGAATGTGTATTTAAAGCAATACACTTGGGGCCAGGTGCAATGATGCACATCTGCAGTTCCAGTTACTAGAGAGTTTGAGGGCAGCAAGGGCAACACAGCGAGGCCCTATCTCTCAAAAACAAACAAAAAAGTATGTTTTTTCTCAAATAACAAAATTCATGATCAGTAATGGTGGGGTGATTCAGGATCAGTAAATTATAAGATAAAAGTCTAAGGAAACCTTTAGAAATGAGGATTAAGCATTCTGAAATCAAGAATGCTTTACTTTTTGTTACTGTAACTGTTACCATCCTTCCCATTGTTTGAAAAAGAGCAAAATCAAAGAATGAACACTCAATGTGACAAGAACACATACCTAACATGATCATGTTTACACTACAAAAGAATAATTACAGCATCAAAATGGGAAAAATTTCCTTGGATCGACTTGAAAACATACCTGTAAATTTTCCTCAAGAAAATGCTAAACAAAATGAGAAATCAGTCGGAACAAAATGTGGACTGCATAGTACACATATAACTGTGACATTAAACAAAAGGCAAATAATATAAACACCTAAAACTCATAAAACCAGACAACCCACATTTCATATTGGGTTCTTTTTTAAAAATAAAATAGGTGTGACATCATTTACATATGCCAAAAAATGAATTAAATAGTAACTACATAGATTTGTGATTTCCTAGCACTGCTTAAGGACTCTAGCTCACACTTTCTAAGTAATCTTACCCAGAATGTCAATGGATGAAATAAATAATAGCAATGAACAAGTTCACTGGGAAGTAAAAATACTAACTGATCAAAATATCTTTCTTTTACAACTCTTACACCCCTTTAGAACTTAGGGAATGCTATTCAAAAACTGAATCCAAAGCAATGTTTTCATAATGGGTTATGACTCATTTATGAAAGCAACAGTAGTTCGATCAGCATTTTAAAAAATAAAGTAGAAGATAAAATATTAAAGTGTTGTGCACAGTAAGAGTTACTGTCATTTTGTGGAACTTCTGTTACAATAATATTTTATATACATACTTATATATGTATATACTAATACATGCTCAGGAATCTACATGTGCACACTGGATCATGTTGCATTTCTTGACGTCAAGATCACAATTTTAAAGATCTTAAAATAGTGTATGATCAGATTATACATTCTAGTCCTAAAAAGGAGTTAATATGATTTAGACACAATAAAGACTTTCTGTTGATGCCCAACATGATTTTTTATAAAACATACCACAGAAACCTCAAAAACTGTATTTTATATAGTAGATAAGGCTAAGTGGTACAATTTTACCACTGTTATAAATTCACTTAAAATCTGATGGCAATAAATGCCAAGAAGTATCACAGCAAAAGATCTGCATTTGTGTTTTTCTCACTCCACAATTAACGAAAAAAGCAAACAATAAAGAATATTATTACATGTGCAAAATATATGAACTAAATACATTTGCACCATTATTAAGTAGATACATGCATAAATAAAATACATTATTACTCAAGTCACACAAGGTAGCATGTAAATTATCCTCTCAAAAATGTTAAGTTCATCGAAGAGAATGGTCATATATCTTCTCATCCTCTGTATATCAACAATGGCCTTTTATCGAAACAGATTTTAACAAGCTGAACTGTTTCAATTTTCTTTTTCCAAAATATAATGCTAAATTCAACAGGTTTTAAAAACTAAAGACTGGAGCTGGGCGTGGTGGTACACGCCTTTAATCCCAGCACTCAGGAGGCTGAGGCAGGACGATCCTTGTGAGTTCAAGACCAGCCTGGGCTACAAAGTGAGTTCAAGGCCAGCCTGAACTGCATACTGAGACCTTGTCTCAAAAAAATAGGCCCAGGGATTTAGCTCTGTGGCCTACGCCCCTGCCTGGCAGGCACAAGGTTGTGAGTTCGATCCCTGGTACCAAAAAAAAAATAAAGACTGGGCTTGGTGCAGGATTCAGCAGTAGAATTCTTTCCTACTACATATGAGGCCCTGGGTTTAATCCTCAGCACCACACATACACCCATAAACAACGGAAAGTTAAAACCTGCTCAAATTTATCTAGTAGGGAAATCCACATTCTGGACATACCAATTGCTACTAGAACTTATGGACAAAAAAAAGAATCAACCTTACTAAGTAAAAGTTGATACTTACACGTTGTTTAAAAACACATGACTTATCAAAGGAAGGAAAATTGAGAATAGTAAGAGCATAAGCTAACACATTTCCAACTCTGCTATTATAACTTACTGAAAAAATTTTTTTAATTCTCAGAGAAGCATACACGAAAGTTAGAAATAAAACACAAAATATAGTAAACAGATTATGGAAACAAAGTTCGGCAAGTGCCAGTTTTTACTGAAATGCACTTATTACTCAAAACTCCAACACACTGAAAATCAACAATAAATGGCTAATACTCTTAATATCACACACTTTTCTAAATAGCACCCTATGATGTAACTCCTTTTGTGTATACTGGTTCTGCTGCAACGTGGGTTTTTCAATTAAATTAAACAGTGTAGTGCCAAATGACTAAACACAAACTGTAAGCATATTTTTAAACTGAAGTCATTAAAATTGTATCAAGGCACTGATATGTAAATAGAAACTAAAAATATACAACAGTAAGAATCTCTACCAATGAAAAATAATAATTACCCCTATTTCTGTGATTCAAAATCACCTCATTTTCTAATTTTGGATTTCCATTTTATTTTCTTGTAACAAAACAATGACTAAGAATTTATAAGATTTTAAAGACAAATACTGCTGTTCCACATGATTAATAACTGAATCACTGAATATACACTTATTTACATTATTTATCATTGTAAATTTGGATTGATACTATTGTAAGTTCACAGTCCTAAACTACCTTTGCTCTTTTTGTTTTTATACTGTCTGTCTATAAAATTTTCAGTCTAAATAACTTGTGGCAAACTTTCAAAAAGGTAATACCTGAAAGGTAACTTCTGGACAAAAGTTAAGTTCAAACAATACAGCATAAAACCATAAACGCATCTGCCTCATAGCCAGGTACTGCTAATGTTCATACATCAAATATTAGGCTAAAAAATATAATACTTTTTGATATACAGCTCTTTCATACATCAAATATTAGGCTAAAAAATATAATACTTTTTGATATACAGCTCTTAAGTAAAATTTTCTAAAATAACTAGAAAAGAAATACCAGAACCTAAAAATTACATGGTAAATCACAAGAATTTAGATCAGTGTTTTAGGCCATCACCTTTAATTTTATAGAGGATAAATGTTGTTTAATATATTCAGCTTAATGAGATGATAAAGTTATTTTTAAAAACAAATAATTAGGGTCTGGGGGTGTCGCAAAGCAGCAGGGCATATGCTTAGTGTGAACAAGTCCCTGTGTTCAATCCCCAGCACACACACATACACACATATACACACACAGAAAAAAAGGCAAATAATCTGATGAAAATTTAGAACACCTAATATCGAGCTAAGACAAAACAGGAGAAAACTTATCTCAATTATATTTCTTTTAAACAATATTACTAGTGACCTTATTTAGGCTTATTTCTGGGAAAGTCTACACATCTAAAGCAGTTTCTGAGTATACTTAAAGAGAATAAACAAAAAACCAAACAAATTTTCAGGTTCACACAGCAAGTTTTAAAATACTGAGAGATATTCTTCTATCCCACATAACAGATTTTCATAATTATAATGAGACAATACTAGAGAGTTAGAACTGTATTTTATTTATGATACAGATTTCATTAAAATATCAATCTCGATACTTTTATAGACGCACTGGGTAAATACTTATCAGTTCAATGACTTCTTTGTTATTTATTTACAGATTTATTTAATGGCTCCTAACTTTAACCAAACTTAGATTCAAACTTAAACTAACATAATAAAGTTTTCTATACATATTTACAAGTAACCAGCTGGATAAAAAAAGTATGAAAATTTACACTATGAACATTATAATGGAAAGCAAAGAAAAACGTCATAAATCAAAAATAAAAGGGGATCATTTTTACAGTCTTCGAGACTTAATTTTGAAGCCTTTGTTGACTTGCTAGATGATTCTTTTTAAAGTATTTAAATAGAAAAATCAAAGTATCTCCAGGGGAAACCTGACAAATTTATGTAAGTTTTTCTCCTGAAAAATCACATATTGGACAATCCACTGATTACCTGAGATTTCCATAAAGGAAACAGCCTTAAAACTCTGAGTTTGTAAGCAACCAAAACATTTATGATTAAAAAAAATCAGTTTACAAACTTACTTTTAAAAGACAGTAGATTACAATCACCAAATGAAAACAAAACAGTATGATGAATTATTTATGAACACAAACATATCAGTAACTAGTATGCCACAACATACTGAGGTTATTATAGAATATTTTAAAAACTGTGCAGGTAAGAAGAAAATCAGAGTTGGGTAAAATTAACAAATACAAACCTTAACACACAAGATTATTTTACTAATGAAAAATATATAAATGTATATAAAGCATTATCATAGTGCAAATTAAAAGCATTGTTTTGAAGGCTTAAAGCACAATTCTTTAAGGAAAGAGATCAGTGTTTCAGCATAACTTGCAAGCCTTTAAGGAAATTTTCATTTATCTTGATTTACAACGATCTATGCAATAACTGTAGGACATTCTATAAAATGTTAATCAAAAAGTTAAACCACGATAATTCCTATGCATGTGACAAGCACATATTTTTTCAAATCAATAGCTCAATCTTTCCATGTAATAAATTATAATTAGTCAGGCAAACTTTATCCATCTTCCATTTTAAAAATTATTTAACACATAAAAATATGAGAAATCTAAAAGCAGCAGATACTATTAGAAGCAAGCACATATTATTCTGTAAAATCAATCTTATCTTGTGATACTTTTTTGAAATCAAAGGTCCTTTACAGGAAAAAATTAGGCATATATTAGATGAAAATGATTTTAGAAACTATTCACCTACAGCAATAATTTGAAAGAAAGCATCACTTTATGATAAAAGAATTTTGCCAATATTTTTCATTTTAAAGGCAATGGCATAAATGAACACTGTCAGATTGTTGATAATTGCTCATGCTGAAGAAAGCTATTGTGGTATGCAAAGAACTTAAAATACAAACCCTGTGACTTCCAAGACTTCGAAAGGACAATGTATTCTCAGCCTCCTTATAAAAACAAACATAATAAAAGTTTGTGAGTGACTAAATTAAGTTAATGAATAAAAGTATCAGAGTCAAGTTTATAGGTTATTACAAACCAGATAAGGACGATGATGACTGGACAGGTGGGAATACCTGGCCCTTTCTGAATCTTCCTGGGAAAGGAAAATATAATGTAAGTTAATCAATGAATAGACAGGTGTTTATTGGAACAACAGAGCAAAAAACAGCTAGCAGCACAGCAACATCTTACAGCAAGCAGGTTTGGATAATTTAGCTTCAAAAGCTGAACTTAGGGACACAGCATGCTTTTCTTGGAAAGAAAATAGAAACAGTCTTGGCACTGTTTTTATTTCATCAGGTGTACGAATGTCTGCAAATTCTAGGTTGCTACGTATATTTGACCAAGAAAGCTCAAAATATTAAGATAAAAATAAGCTAGTATAATTAACTAGTAGATGTTGAGCTCAGTATTAAAGGTAATGTCTTCCGCATTGGGAATGTTAGTTTATGCAAGGTAGGAAGAAATGCTTATCACAGATATATTTTAAAGAGACTGCATATGGCTTTTAAAAACACTTGAGCTGTAATTCTCAGCAGTTGGGAAGCTGCAGCAGGAAGATTCCTCAACTTCAAGGAAAGCCTGGGCTACATAGAGAGTTCAAGACCAGCCTAAACTACAGAGCGAGACCCTCTCTCAAAATGATATGATGATGACAGTGATGATGACAGTGATGATGACGATGATGATGAACATTTTGTGCTCACTGTAAATAAGTTTTCTTTTCCTTTCACCACTCCGGTTGGAGAAGAACTCAAATAGACCCTGACTGTGTGTTGTTAATATAAAGAACTACTTACAAGAAAGTACACAAATATTTTTGAGTTGGTCAAGTTATCACAAGTCCTACCTTAAGTTTGTAAAAAAAAGATGGACCAAACAGCCTAGCAGCTGACTAAATTACACACAATTCTAACTTCTGCACATTCAACTATAAGCAATGAAGCATTAAAAACTGAGTCATGTGAAATCACATGATTAGTCCCTAGAATATAATCCTCTCCAACTATAAGGAATATCTGATCTTTCAGAATAGCAAAGTTCAAAGTGTTGAAGTAATTTAAGTTGACTAAGAATCTACACATAATGTCTGAGTTCACTGCTATCAACATCAGTGACATCTTCCAAAATGAATCAATGTTACATTCCATGGCAATCCAGCATGATCCTTGCATGGGTGAAACAAATAGATGGGGCTCTATCTGACCATTCTGAAACAGAAACGGTAAGTCAAGCAAAACACTGCTTTGATGCCTCATTTTTGTTATGATCTTTAAGTATATATTTTTTAATTCCTGGTTAACATCTGCTGTGTACACTGCTGCATTTGATCAAATTTGTCCTAAAGTCTATTTACAACCACCATTATGATTTAATGATTCTATCAGGTATTCTAACCAACCATACTTCTTAACCTTCTTTATTCAGTGTTGTTACAAAAATTTGGGGGCATGTTAGCCCAACATACAGTTAAAGTAACTAATTCTAGACTAGATAGCCTGATTAGTTTTTAAAGCCCTAAAGAGGTGAGTTAATTCTATATTCCCCATATGCTGGGGTGACATTCAAGGCTCAAGGCCCAACCTTCCATTTATACTATCCTTTCTTTCCATTCTACCAACCACAGAAGAGCACTTACAAAAAAAAAAAAAAAAATGCCACCTAAGAGTACATCCTATCAAAAATACAGCACACTGATGAATTCATATTTATTTTCTAGTATGTCTATGATTTAAAAATTCTAAACCACCTTAAGTACTGATACAACTCTACACGTCAACAGTTTTTCTTTTTGGTTCCATTTGAAATGAGGCCTAAAAAGACTTTAGAAGATTACAGAATACAATGTAAATCTAACATAGAACAGTTAATTTGAACACAGAACACAATTTTTTTAAAGAGAATAAAACAAAACAAAACAAAATAAAACAAAACAGAACAGAGAAGATCAGAACAAAACAATGCAAGCAACAAAGGATTTCAAAACAAGACAATAAGAAATCAACAGTGGCTACCATAATATCTCTTGTTTTCTTAGAAACAGTTGTCCATATCTTCACACACAATTCAAATGAAACGAAATAGTATAAAACAAATAAAAACAAAAGAATGAAAGTATTACAGGCCTTCAAAACCAAACAATAGGGAAATCAACAATGGCTACCATAATGTCTCTTGTTCTCTTCAAAATAGTTGTCCATACCTTCACATATATTGAAATCAAATAATACAAAACAGACTAAAACCAATCAAAACAAAGAATAAAAGCATTATTGAACTTCACAACAAGATGACAGTAAATCAGCAATGGCTACCATAATGTCTCATTTTCTTCAAAGTAGCTGCTCTTACCATCACCTGTAATAAAATCAATTCTTATAAACTCTTTAGAAGTTCTAGGCATGTATAACCCTGTACATGTACATCTATCCTTTCTGTACTAGAAGGAAAAACAAATTAAAACAAAACAAATTACAAGAAAAACAAGAAACAAAAGACACAAATAAATAACAATAACAAAGAGCCCAAAACAATAACAATATAGGCTTGCAAAACAAGGTTGTAGGAAAATAACTAAAGTTATTATTTTGTATAGTTATCTGCAAAAGAGTTACTCAGGTCACCATATATAAACATGCAAAATTGATCTAATCCTATGAATGTTAACTGTTTTGTTCCAAGAACTAATAGAATCATCTTAGCTATCTTAAGTGTGTATGTATAAATTTGTATCTTTTTTCTTTTCTCTTCATTCTTTTCTCCTTTTCCCTGAGTTATTTTTTCCCCATTTGAGCAGTTTCTTACCCTTTCACAATATTTATTGAAGATTTTGTATCTTACTTACTCAGTCAGCTTCTTTCTCCAGGGAGACAATATGGTATTTACACATTTGAGTTTGACTTATTTCACTTACCAGCATGGTCTCAAGTTGCATCCACTTACCTATAAAAGCCTCAACGTGATCCTTCTTTATAGCTGAGTAGTACTCCATTGTATAAAAATATCATATCTTTTTTTATCCATTCCTCAGCTGATGGGCATTTAGGTTGTTTCCAAGATTTGGCTATTACAAATTGTGCTGCTATAAACATGGGTGCACATATATCACTGTGATATGATGTTTTCAATTCTCCTGGGAACATGCCCCAAAGTGGAATAGCTGGGTCAAATGGGACCTCTAATCCCAGTCTTTTGAGGAACTTCCAGACTGATTTCCACAGGGACTGCACCAATCTACACTCCTACTAACAGTGCAGAAGAGTTCCTTTTTCCCCACAGCCTCTCCAGCATTTGTTATTGGTGGTTTTCTTGATCCTGGCCAATCTTCCTGGAGTGAGATGGAATCTCAGTGTTGTTTTAATTTGCATTTCTCTAATGACAAATGATGCTGGCCAGTTTTTTCATGTATTTATTTGTCATTTGTATTTCTTCAGCTGAGAAGTGTGTATTCATCTCAGATGTCCATTTTTGGATTGGGTCTTTGAATTTAGGGGTCTTATTTTTTTTAATTCTTTGTATGTTCTAGATAGAAGTCTTTTATCAGAGGGACAGTTGACTAAGATTTTTTTTCCCAATTTGTGTGTTTTCTTTTCAGTCTGTTGGAGATTTCTTTTGACATACAAAACTTTTTAAGACAGTTATTGATTCTGGGAAGTATTTCCCATGCAGTTTGATTTTTGTTCATGAATTATCTGCCTACCCCTATGTTTTCAAGATTTCTACCTATTTTGTCTTCTAGCAGATTTAGTGTTTCTGTTTTAATATTTAGATCTTTGATCCATTTTGACTTTAGTTTAGTGTATGGTGATAAGCATGGGTCTACTTTTAGTTTTAGGCATATGGAAAGCCAGTTTTTCCAGCACCACTTACTAAAGAGGCTATCTTTCTTCCAGTGAACATGTTTGGCCCCTTTGTCAAAGATAAGGTGGCTGAGTGTGTTTGTAGTTGTGGTTGTATCTTCTAATCTATTTCACTGATCTTCGGGTCTGTTTTTATTCCAGTACCATGCTGATTTTATCACAGTGGTTTTGTAGTATAACTTCAAGTCAGGGATTGTGAGGCCTCGTGCCTTGCCTTTGTTGCCCAGAATTGCCTTTCTGGTTTCAAATGAATTTTAGGAATGATTTCTTTACATCTGTGAGGTATGTTAATGGTATTTTGATTAGAATTGCACCAAATCTGTGTAACAATTTTGGGAGAATGGCCATTTTCAAAATGTTTTTCCTTCCTATCCATGAACAAGGAATGTCTTTCCATTTTCTGAGATCCTCTTCAATTTTTTTTCAGAGTATTGTAATTGTCACTGAATAGATTTTCTACTTCCTTTGTAAATATTTCAGTTTTTTGGATATTACTTTGAAGGGTGTGGCTTCTCTTATTTCTCTCTCAGTGAGTTTGTTGTTTGTGTACAGGAATGCTATTGATTTCTGAGTGTTGACTTTGTATCCAACTATATTACTGAATTTGGTTATTACACCTAGAAGTCTTTCAATGGAGTTTTGGGGTTCCTCTATGTAGCATATCATGTCATCTGCAAATAATAATTTAACGTCTTCTTTTCCTATCCTTATTCCTTTTATTTCTCTCTCTTGTCTAATTGCTCTGGCTAATATTTCCAGCACTATATTGAATAGGAGTGGTGATAATGAACATCCTTATCTTGTTCCTCATTGTGGAGTAAAAGCTTTCAGTTTTTGATCATTTAATATGTTGCTGGCAGTTGGTTTGTCATAGATATAGCTTTTATCAGATTGAGGTAAAGACCATCTATTCTGATTTTCCATAGGGTCTTTATCATGAATGAGTGTTGGACTTTATCAAAAGCTTTTTCTGCATCTATTGAAATGATCATGTGATTCTTATCTTTGGCTCTGTTGATATGGTGTATTACCTTTATTGATTTGCATATGTTGAACCATCCCTGCATTCCTGGGATGAATCCCACTTAGTCATGGTGTATAGTGCTCTTTATGACTTGCTGCATTCTGTTTTCCAGTATTTTATTGAGGATTTTTGCCTATAGTTCTCTTTTTGAATGGATCTTTGTCTGGTTTTGGTATGAGGGCAATACTTGTTTTCAGGAATGAGTCAGGGAGAATTGCTTCCCTTTCAATTTCACTGAAGAGTTTGAGGAGGGTTGGCATTAAGTCTTGAATTTCTTGTAAAATTCAGCAGTGAATTCATCAGGACTTGGGTTTTCCTTTTTGGTAAGGTTTTAATTACATTTTCAATTTCATTAATGGAAATTGGGTTATTCAGCAGTTTTACATCTTCTTGATCCAGCTTTGGTAATCCATACGTTTCTAGGAATCTGTCCATTTCTTCTGTGTTATCAAACCTATGAGAGTAAAGGTTCTCAAAGTAGGTATTGATGATCTTCTGTATTTCCTCAGGGTCTGTAATGATTTTACCCTTTTCATTCCTTATTGCATGAATTTGAGTTTTTTCTTTCCTTCTTTTAATAAGTTGTCTAGGGACTTATCCACTTTATTCTTTCAAAGAACCAACTCTTTGATTCGTTAATTCTTTGTATTGTTTTCTTAGTCTCTATTGCATTAATTTCTGGTCTGATCTTTATAATTTCCTCCCTTCTTCTGCCTTTGGGCTTGACTTGCTCTTCTTTTTCTAGATGTTTGAGGTGTAGCATCAGGTTGTTTATTTGTGAACACAGAATACAGTTTATCTCATACTTATAAACTACACCTTCAATAAGCACTGTCCAAAAAGAAAAAAAGGAAAAAAAAAAAAAAAACAGAAGCACTGTCCAATAGTATTTTCTGTGACATTGGAAATGTTCTAATCTATGCTCTCTAATATGATAGCCCATGAGCCACATGGGGCTAAGTACTTGAAATGCTGGAAGTGAAACTGAAACATGAAATTTTAAATTGTATTTCACTTTATAGTCTACATTTAATTACCAACACTAGGCTGACTGCTACCATACAGGACATATTTCTCTAAACCTATCTGAGAAATGTTCAGGTAAAACTGTAAACTTCTATTACACCAAAAACATTGAAAACACATATCCTAGTACAAGTCTGTCAAGTAATACCACTCTTACGTAACAAGGTGAAGAATTTTGAAGTTTTAATGATTCCTCCTACATTGAGTACTTTTTACATAGTGGCAAATGTGAGATAAACAAAAGGAAATCCTTGTAAAAAGACCCTGTTAATAACTTTAGAATTACCTTGTAAGAGCATTAAGAGTCTTTATATCTTTCTAATCTCTTCATTTCACAGTAAAGATACAGCAGAGAATTAAGAATCTACAAGGTCATAACGATGGAACCATTTTAATAGCCAACTTGCATTTTAAGCTCTTATCAAAAATGCTCTCCACTAAGGCAAGAGGGGTTAAAGGGAGGGTAGGGGAATGGGGAAAAAAAAAGAATCAAGCTATACCATGACAAAAATGCTCCCCTTCCAACTAGTATTTCCAATCAGTACTCTCACTGCCTAAACTACACACATATCACAGAACTGTTTTCCAAGCTATTTATTTTCATCACTGTTATGGCATGTGTCTAGATGTTTTCCCAAAGTCTAATGCAGTCATAGGTGGGGTTTTTGAGAGGTAGTTCAATCTAGAGTGCGTGATGCTGGAGTTAAGTGTATGACACTGGGATTAAGAATGTGTGACTACTAAATTAGTTTGGCATAGTTCTGGGTATGGATTATCAGAAGTCCCACCCTGGACACTTGAGTGCTAACCACCCTAAGGGCATGTAGCCTGGAAAGAATATAAGGGACAGAAAGGGGGCTGCTGTCAACACTTGCTGCTTCACTACTTCACTGCTTGCTGCCTTCTGCCTGCCAGGAACTGCTTCTCCTCTGCAATGCCCCTCTGCCATGCCACCCTGCCTTGGAGCCAGTTAAAAATGAACTAAAATCTCTACAAACTGTGAGCTACAATAAACCTCTCTCCTTTAACTTTGGGTGTTGGGTATTTTGTGTCAGCAACTAGAAAAGTAACTAAGACAATAACCCTTGAACACAGAAATCAAATAAGACATTTTTTTGATACTGAGAATCGAACTCAGGACCTTGTGCTTGCTAAGCAGGCATTGTGCCACTGAACTACATCTCTGTCCCTAAATAAGACTTTTAATAAATGCTTTTTTTATTTAATACTTTCTGGTATGTCCTAAGACCTAGGCAATAAATTTTAGGCATAATTTCAGAATTATAATGCAAGATTAAACATATCTACAGGAACTTTGCAAATAAATGTGACTTTTTATTATTTTTAGTGCACCATCAATAACACTAACCCAGTTACATAAAGATATAGTCAATGAAAGTAATTAGGGAGGCTTTTAGTTATAATGGCTAGTCTACTCCAAAATAACAAAAACTTACATGAGGAGTCCCTTAATTTTAAGTTACCAAATGTCTTTTGTTTTTCTTTTCTAAAATGGTAACAAAAAGAGACTAATGATGAAGTTTTAAATTCAAAGATCATCACAATAACAAATATTTTAATTATGGCTATACCTACCTTAAAATACTACTACAGAAAGGATTTCTTATGAAAGTTCCATTTTTATCAGCAATTATACAATAGTTATTAACCCTTTATAAATCACAGACTTGAGAATCAAATAAAAAATACCTGTGAGCATTTCCTACAAAAACACAATGCATTCAAAAGTTTGCATGAGACTTTCAAGCTTCATAATCTAACCCCCAAGCTTAGTCATGCACTAAGTTAAGAACTTCTACAAAAGGAGACAGTTAATGAATTTACCAATCTTGGAAAAAATTTTAAAAGTAGGAGTCATTCACAATAACTAACATTATACAATGGTTTATAATTTGCTATTGTAGCTAACAAATTTGAGAATGGTGGCAAAGGATATGAAAAGGAGCTGAGAGAGAATACTAAAAGTAATTTTCAGAGGGCACAGAAGAATGGCTTGAGTCATGTCTCTATGAAGACTCTATGAAGTTAGCTTTTTAAAGAAGAGGGGAGGAAAAGAGGAAAGAGGAATTTGAGAGAGAAAAGAACAAACCCATAAAGAGAAAAAACACACTTGTTTATGCAATCATTCTTGAGTAGAGGCATTCATGTGATGAAAGCAAGGCTATTGACCACAACGGAAAATGACTGCACTCTGAGTACACGTCTGGTCCACTACTGACAAAATATATTCTCGCTAACCCTTAGATTCACAAAGACCGAACACTGTTAAGATTTTGCAAACTATTAGTCAATGTTTTACTTCAAGATTTCATTATTTCAACAAGTTATCACAACATGCAGGACAGGCAATCCTGGCCTACCAGCCACTTGTGAATTTGTCCCCATTTTCGGTCAAAGGAATGATGAGAGTGCTACAAACGCAAAAGTTTCATAAACTAGTTTTCAACACATTGCATTCTCAAAAATTCTTAAATCAATTACATATACTTTCTCCAAAGAACAATGATAGTTGACTTAGACATTCAAAACATAGGAAATTACTAAATATGTTCAATAAAAAGATACATGGTTCTTTGCAGAGTACTATAAGTAGAACTTACATTTAATAACAATCCCCCACTTATTACTTAGTATAATCTTAGGAGTATAAAAAACTATATATTGTAATAGTTACATATCAGGCCAAGAAATGTATTCAGTATTAGTGCTTAAAACAGCCCCATAGGTATTTCCCCGTCTGTACTAACACAACATCAAAAATATTTTTATGAGAATTTTTAGGGCCCAGTCAATGTCAGAAAAAAACGTTAAAACTTAGTACTTCATAATCCTTCAATTATGGGCTGTGCTGCTATACACATTGCTATGCATGTACCACTGTAATATGATGTCTTTAACTCTTTCAGGGAGATACCTAGAAGGGGAATAGCTGGCTCAAACGGAACTTCTAGTTTTAGTGTTTTGAGGACTCTCCATACTGATTTTTCTGCTTTGTTTTTCTGAACACAAAATTATGCTGAACATCTATAAACTATTAAAAAGTATAAGAAAAATGTAAAATCAACCATAACACCACACAGTCAAATCCAAGTATTTGATGGTAATCACTTCTTTCTAGTACTTTTTGATCTTACAGATGGTTAATGTTTTTTGTAACACAAAGTTGGAGCCCTATCGATTTTACAGTTTTGGGTTTTTTTTTGTATCTTCTTACATGAATAAATATGTTTCAAAATTACAAGTTTGAAAAACTTCACAGTGTGTCACTAAATAGGTATTATAATTCAAACTCCAGGACATGTAGGTCTGTAATAAATAACTATCATTGCTAAAGCTACTTTAGCTAACATAAGAGCATTTATAACACCATAATAACTAGTAAAAACGTACACAGTAAAAGCTATATATATTTGTCATTTAAAACAAGTATTGCATTTATTTTGCTGACATAAAATGATTTGTTAAAATATATACATCAGTTTAGAAATCTCAGTGTTTTAAATGGAACCAGATTCACACCTAATTAAACTAACCACGTACTAATTTTTGGGGGTCAATGAGTAAGAATTAGTATTATTCTAAGTCACCTCTTTTTGTTGTCGTTCCAGTTCTCTCATGCGTATATCTCTTGCTTCTGCCCGAGCAGCACGCTTTGCTGCCAGCCTTGCCTCTGCCTGAAAAGCAAAATAAGACTTAACTTTACAAAACAAAAACAAAAATAACAATCTGTACACCCCCAGATTTGAGGATAAAAAGCAAATAGGACATTACTTTCTAAAGAGGCTGAGACAAGATACAGATCAACAAATCTGACTGATTTCTTCAATCAGTCTCTATCGACTGCTTCTCTCCCTAAACCTTTTTTCAAATCTGAGCCATCACCCTTAACTGAATGCCTTGATTACATGTTTAACATAGTTCATAGAGTTCATTATGAATCTCCCCAAACTTACTCTTTTCCAGCACTTTTTCTCTTATCAATTTTTTCAAACTAGAAACTTCAAAACCAACTGCAGTTTTATTGCAATTATTAGCAATATTCAGTATCCATGTAACACAACTGACAAAGAGAATTCTCTACCACTGAGTATTTCAAACTGTTACAGGTTCTCTGTTTCCGTTCCTGTCCCACTCTCTCTTTCTCTCTTCAACTCCTCTATCTCCCTTTCCTTAAATTGAGATATAATTTAATATCAAATTCACTAATCAAAAGTATAAAATTCAGTGGTTGTTAGTAGTACATTCACAATTATGTACAACCACCACTATTAATTTAAGCTTAAAAAGCAATCCTGTATCTTTTAGTAGTCACTTCCTATTACACCTTCCCTCCAGCTCCTGGCAACCACTAATCTACTTTACATGTCTATGAGTTTGCCTATTGTGGACATTTCATACACAGTAATTGGATTCATGCAATACAAACATTTCATCTCTCACTCAGAGTACTGCAACTGCCTCCAAATCCATCTATCTACCTCCGTATATCTTGCTAAGAATCTGTTCTATGATTTGATTTTTACATAGTTTTAAAACTTACAAACTAGTCTTCCAAAACGAATGTTTGATGATATCACTCAGCTGTCTAACATCCCCCACTGGCTCCCCATTACCTACGGTTTCTTGGAGCAGCACAAAGAAAACGAAGAAGACAGACAAAAACAGAAACAAGATTCCTCACAATCAGCCCACCACCTTATGTCACAGAATCTGCTCTATATGAACCAGAGGTATACCATCTCCCTCTGTGTCTGGACTCTACCAAGTTCTGCTATAAGCTTCTCTTCACAGATTATCTGCTTGGATGATGTACTCTCCCTTCTCTCAAATTCAGATAAAATATCACATTCTATGAAGACTTCCCTCTTTCTCTCTTTCACCCAGTAATAGTATACACCAGTGATGGCAAATCTTTCAGAGTTTTCAATGATACAAACAGCCTGATGTGACATGTGTGCCACAGATTCATCACCAATGGTACATACCCACACTTCTATTGTGGCTTTATTACATGCTATAAAGATTCATGTTTCTGTCACTCCATAAATTTTATGCTGCAGTGTCTGCTAAATAAGCAAATGAATTTTAGGCAATGGGCCAGAGTATCAAGGAAATGAGATAAAGAATTAACTTGATATACCACAGGAAACTTAAATATGGTATCTTCTTTCTGGCTTCTATTTTATGGTGGTTTCCTCTGCCCTTGGCCACATCCTAACTCTGATTCAGATTATCCCCTGTTATAACTACAGTACTTGCTTCTTTCTGTGTTGTCCTATTTGTGCCCAAGAAGAATAGACTTGGCCAATGTTTAAAAGGGTCTACTCTGTGTAAGCAACTATGTTAGGTGCTGGAAATACAGAGTAAGAAAAGACATCTCTGCCTTGCAGCAACTCACAACCAAAGTTGAGAGAGACAAACACAAACATTTACAGGGAAGGAAGCACGCAGAAGAAAGAAGCTGGTTTTGCCCAGCATAGTCACCACAAGCTTCTAAGAAAAGGAGACAGCTTAAGAGTTAACTCCTGTTTACCCTGATTTTGGCAATTTCCCAGTCTGCTTAACTGGCCTGCTAGAAGCAAAGCACCTGCAAAATAAACTGTAATCTATGGACCTTAACCTGTAACTACAGACATGTCCAAAGCAATCGGTATTCTCACATGAATATTACACTGGTCTCTCTCTTTTAAAAACCTACGCTCTATTTCAAGTTAACTGCCTTCTTTATCCCTGTAGACTAGACATTATTTTCTACTAGAGTTTGTATTTTATGGGAAAAGATTTCAAAGCTAAGTTGTGCTTTAGTATACAGAAAATACATTTTAAAACTACAAAAATAATAAAACTTTCAAATCTTTTAAAATTTATAGTTATAGCAATGAGTAAGAATTTTCATTTCCACGGGTATTAGCTTTGTACCTATCATCTCTCTTAAAAACTTAATTTAAAAATGCTAGTTTCAGCCTGGTGGAGTGGCACAAACTGCTGAGGCAGAAGTATCCCAAGTTTGAGCCCCAACTGGGAAACTTAGCAAGACCCTGTCTCAAAATAAAAAGTGTAAAATGGGCTTGAGATGTAGCTCTATGAGAAGGCCTGAGTTTAATACCCACAAAAAAAAAAAAAAAAAAAAAAAAAAAAAAAAAAAAAAAAAAAAAAAAAAAAAAAAAAAGCCGATTTCACTGTTCCAGGATCTCTCTGTGGCCAGTTCTCCACAATCCAGACTGAAAACAAGGCATCTCTAACAAAACTTAAATTGAAATCTGTTCAGTCACGGAATCAACAGATCATTAGTATTTACTCTTTAAGAAGACATCTTTCACAACAAAAGGAAACAAAAACATGGGTTTCAGAGACACACAGGCCCTCTTCTCTTGTTAACTAACTAACTTCATCCTGAATGCAGATGCTAGCCCTATTAAGTGTGGAACAAAAGCCACTAAACCACAAGCTTTAACAACAGGGAATCAAGATGTAAAACTAGTGTATCTGCCTCTTTCTATATATTGCTACCAGGTGCCTGAAGTAACTCCAATAGCAAGAATAGCAAAGAGTCAAGGCTGATTCCAACTCACTTTGCAGAAATTTGAAACAGCAAGTACTATGTGACTATCATTGATGTTCCAGATAGACTTTATCAAAAACATGATTATAGTTACACATCTCAGGCTAAATATGCTATCCTGCTTCTTGTTGCTAGTGTTGGTAAACTTGAAACTGGTTACGTAAAAGATTAAAATTGAATTCTTCTCTCTCGCCCAGTACCAAAAAAAAAAAAAATCAACTCAAAATAAATTAAGACCTACATATAAAACCTGAAACTTGTGAAACCACCAGAAGGAAACATTTGAAGCCACAAGCATAAGCTAAGATTTCCTAAATGAGACCCTAATAACACAGGAAATAACAGCAAGAATCAACAAATGGGACTCCATCACACTGAAAAGTTTCTGTGCAGCAAGGGAAACAACCAAGTAAGTGAATGACAAACAACAGAATGTTAGAAAATCTTTCCCAGATATTCTTCTGACAGAGAATTAATATTTAAAATATACAAAGAACAAGAAAAACACCAAATAATAAAATGGGCCAATCAATTAATGGGCAAATGAAATGTATAGACATTTCTCAAAAGAAGTACAAAATAGCCAATAAGTACATGAAAAAATGTTCAACATCTTTAGCCATTGGAGAAATACAAATCAAAACTACACTGAGCCAGGTGTGGTGACATACGCCTGTAATACAAGCACCTGGGAGGCTGAGGCAGGGAGATCACCATGAGTGCAAGGCCAGTCAGCCTGGGCTACATAAATTCAAGGCCATTCTGAACTACATAATCAGAGCCTGTCTCCAAAACACACATACACACACAGAAAGAATAAAAACAAAAAAACTACACTGAGTTTACATCTCATCCCAATCAGAATTGTTATTTTCAAGAATACAGAGTCTGAGAACCAGCGCCATGTGGTAGGCCACCGCCAGAGTGGGGACAGCCAGATCCAAGTCTTCTCCCATGAGTCTGCGCCATTCACAGACTGTGGTGGGGAGAGAACAAAGCCTCACCAAGAAGCAAGTCCTCTCTGTGAAGCAATGCAATGTGCAGGCCACCACCGGAGTACGGACAGCCAGACCTCAGCCCTTTCCAGCACATGGGCTGGAAAACAAGAAGAGCCAATTCCTCACCCAACCCCTGAAAGTGACCAGCTGATTCAGAGAAACACAGGCTGCAATGATACCTACTGAGGTGAAATGCAATTTGATGCTTGGGATGTTTTGGTGCTTCACTGACCTTGCAGTATGGGGCCAGTGGTCTGATCATTTATTCAGAGGATGGTGGTACGCAGTGTGGCTGGTACACAGTGTGGCATCTCAGGGGGGATCTCCTTCTGAGGGTGGTAGCCATTGTTAATTCCCTGTTGTCTTGTTTTGAAGGCCTGTATCATTTTCATTGTTTTGTTGGGTTGGGGTTTGCTGTTTTGCTTTGTTGATTTTGTTATATCTCATAGCAAGAGCAGCTATTTCAAAGATAGCAAGATATACTATGGTAGTCATTTTTGATTTACCATTGTCTTGTTTTGAAATCCTGTGTTACTTGCATTGTTTTGCTCTCATCTGCTTTGTTCTGTTTTGTTTTGTTTTATTCTCTTTTAAATAATAACAAAAAAAAAAGAAATTTAGGGCCGTTTTTTAACTTGTTACCAGAACAGTGATTTATCTTTTCACTCAGCAAACATGAAAGCATATGTTGTGTAACAGTTCATTGCAGGAATACAGTTTGCACTGATTTACCCTGGACAGTTCAGGATAATCACCTGAGCAGTGAAGTGAACTGCTTCTATTGATGAGTCATTTTTGCTGTCACCTGCAATGTTACAATATTTTGACAGACGTCTTTCCCAGTAGGAGATTCACTCAAAGCTTCCTAGTCAGACTTCATTGTGACATTATTAAAACACAAGTGACTGCCATGTTGAATTTGAGCCCACAAATTCTGCTGGGGCCGTAGGGATGTGCCAGTATCCTCTTTTTCTTTTTTTTGCCGCCCCAGGGATCAAACTCACAGCCTCGTACCTGCCAGACAGGCACTTAAGCTGCTGAGCCAAATTCCCAGCTCTAGTTTTTTGAGGCAGGATCGCACTGTGTAGCTCAGGCCGGCCTTGCGCTCACACTTTAGCCCAAGTCAGCCTCGGACTCACAACGCTCCGCCTACCTCAGCCTCCTGAGTGCCGGGATTAAAGGCATACGCCACCACGCCCGGCCAGTATCCTCAATTTTATAGACATCCTGTGGACATAGATGCAGAGGCTTGTCAGTTTTATGAGTTAGTGGTAGAATGTTAATTCATTGCCTCAAACAGTGGGGTTCCACTGGCCTGGCCATCTTTGTGGGTAGTTTTCCATCCTCTGGACCAAAAGGCATGTTAATATTTGGCTCATAATTGGCACAAAAGCTACTGTGTAGGGATTGCAACCAATTTTATTAATGTAAATGCTGACTTCCTTAACTATTTTCTTGTATAATTTCTGGCTATTGGGTGGCTCAGTGGAATTAGTTTTGCTACTACCAATCGTTACTTGGTTTTTTTTTTTTATTATTTTAAAGAGGATAAAACCAAGGAAAATAAAACAATAAAACCAATCAAAACAAACCAGTGTAAGTGACACAGGACTTCAAAATAATATAAAATCAGTAGTTACCATAGTGCCTCTTGCTGTCCTCAAAATAGCTGTGTATACCTTCAGGCATAGTGAAAATCAAACAGAACAAGATAGAACCAACAGCCGGGCGTGGTGGCGCACGCCTTTAATCCCAGCACTCGGGAGGCTGAGGTAGGCGGAGCGTTGTGAGTTCGAGGCCGGCCTGGGCTACAACGCGAGAGCAAGGCCGGCCTGAGCTGCATAGTGCGACCCTGCCTCAAAAAACCAGGGCCGGGAGTTTGGCTCAGCAGCTTAAGTGCCTGTCTGGCAGGTGCGCGGCT